>JAUIMX010000044.1:0-18461 GCA_033557805.1 Phaenonotum sp. SLE1380
TGTCAGCATATTTTTTGATGTACTCATCGACTCGGCTTTCCATTGTTGCTAACTCATTTTTCTGGATTTTGATCTCAGTTTCCTTCTCCTGGAGCTGATATTGAAGAAGTTCGATTTGGCGCAAGTAAACTTCTTTCTCCGCTTCGTGCTCCAAACGGTTCTTCGATATTTCTGTAGTATACAACTGCTTTTGTAGTTCCAATTGTTTTTCAGCAGTACGAGTCTCCTCACTTCGTTTGTTTATTTGCTGATGAAGTTTGGCAAGTTTTTGGGACATATCAATGTTTTCCTCGTGTAATTTTGTGCTACGAACGCTATTCTCGTTCAAAACTACATCTAGCTGCTTAAGGGTTTCATGCAATTTTCCTGTGACTTCCTTACGTTTATCTTGCTCTTCTCGAAGCTTATTCATGTATTCTTCCTGAAAATATAAACAAAAATGTATTTTTTTTTAAATAATTCGAATGACAAAAATTTTACTTTTGTTTGCTTATTCTGTTGCTGCTGCAAGCGGCATAGAGCTTCAGTCTTTCCAACACGCATCAGCAACCTCTGATTTTCGGAATTCATAGAATCACGCTCACGCCTAATCAAGGTGTAGCTAGCCTGCCAATCGGCTATAGTAGTCTCACTTCTCTTCAATTCATCGTACATCGATTGGTACTTTTTGAGTATACCCATGAGCATCTGTTCATCACTCGGACTACCACCAACTTTTTTTTGTAGATCTTCGAGGAATCTTACTTCTCGCCTCATTTCTTTATCTTCTCTTTTTCCTCGTGTGGGTTTATGCACCTTCCCCAAGACAGGAGGTACCAGATTAGCTGGTTGTGGAGTTACTTCTCGAGGAGGTGGAGTCTGCGATTCACATCTCAAATCCTTTTGGGGCGTAGGAGACTTCTCCTTCAATTTTTGAGAATCACTTTTAGGTTTATCTACACTCTTCTCGACTGGTACATCATTAACCTCATCTTTTTTAGTGACTAGATCAATCTGTTTCTGTTCAGCTATATTTTCATCCAGTTTAGTTTCAGTTTTGCTATCTACTGTATTTTCTATAATGTCGTCAGAAACTGATTGCTCATTAACCCCATTATTCTCCATTGTGAATTGTGCAGTGTAACTGAAAAAAAAAAATGTGAATAAGCAAATAACTTTTGATATGTAAAATGAATCAACATCAGTAACATGACCAGTCCACTTATACATGGGCCAATAATGGAAGCTCGGAACCTAGAGGTCTTAACATCTATTTTACAGAAAAATGTTTAATATAAAAGTTGTTAGTACTATTACGGGCTACAATAGGAAATTAGTTTCATATATATGGAGTGGACCTATAACTCTGAAACCCTTGACTGGTCTGTTATTCCATACGGCACTCCCTAATAATTTTCATTTTTTAAAAACTACATTCAAAAATAATGTAAGTTAGATGAAACATTGATGTATCTTAATGCGACCATTTTCGAGATATCGGCAATTGTTTTATTTTAATGTCGATTTCAGATCTATCTAAAATCTGTGATAATTTATAATATTATTGTACAGGGGTTGTTCAAAAAATATTCAAACTTAGCTTTTCCAATATACAAAAAATTTTTTTTAAAAAGAAACCTATCTATTGTCTCTTGTAGATATTTCAATTCTCTAATGTTTATGTATCGCATATTCCATACCTAAAGTCAATACCTTTGAAAATAATTCGAAAAAACATCATTTTCTAAGTAAATTGAAGTTTTTTAGAGAGCGCTTCGTGTAAAGAAACAAATAGCAATTACATTTTGTTTCAATTGAAATAGTTGTCAAAACTCAAAGTTTAGAAGTAGTTGAAGTTTTTTAGAGAGCGCTTCGTGTAAAGAAACAAATAGCAACTGTATTTTGTTTCAATTGAAATAGTTGTCAAAACTCAAAGTTTAGAAGTAGTTGAAGTTTTTTAGAGAGCGCTTCGTGTGAAGAAATAAATAGCAATTGTATTTTGTTTCAATTGAAATAGTTGTCAAAACTCAAAGTTTAGAAGTAGTTGTTTTCATTAGCAACGAGCTTCTCACAACAAGAATTAATCATAAACCAAGAGCAATTACAATGAAGAAGGTAATGGAAAGGTTAAAAACAGGCTCTGTCAAATACGAAAAAAAAAATTGTAGAAACAAAAAGAGTAACAACTCAATGGTGATTTTGGTTAGAGCTTCTCCTCAGAGTCAATGTGCTACTATCCGATGTGAGTTCGATTCCAGCTGAGGCCGAATTTTCTTAAGAAATTAACGGTCATTAGAGGGATAGAACCATAGGTCAAGTTACAAAGATGAACAATCAATTTTATTTATAAAGAATTCAACACTAGGCTAATGATATTTTATACGGTACAACTGCAGCAACAATTGGAACAACGCTGATTTCCAGAAACATAATTTCTATTGCATTGGAAACAATGTATGAAGACAGGGAGTTCTTCAATTTCGTTAACATAGAATGTGGACAGGCAGCATCATTGGAATTTAAATGTCGTAACATGTGGTTGAACCATACTTTTTGGAGATCAATTTGAACAGGCTAAGTACAGACTTCTTGGAGAATCACTTTTAGGTGTAATTTGATAATTAACCGTTCAATACAAGACAATGATTATGATTCATGCACAATGGGGCCCCTGCACAATTCCATGCAAATGTTAAGAAATATCTGGACAATATGCTTCCAAGAACATGGATAGAAGGAGGAGCCCAGATTTCACGGCCACCAAGAAATCCTGATTTGACCAGATCAAACGAAACAATTTCAATAAGAATCCAAGGTTGCATGAATGAGAATGGTGGTCATTTTGAGCATCTTTTCATGTTTTATTTTTTTATATGTGTCAAATAAAGTATTTGTTTACTTATATCTTCAATGTTAATTCTAATTTAAAGAAAGGTTTGAAAATATAGTATTCTTTGGTGCACGGAAAACAATTAGCGAATGTCTGCATTGTGTGTCGTTCATAGAAAAAATTTGGTGTTAAGAAAAATAACTTCAAAACTTTTTATTTTGACAGTTGAAACAAAATATGATCACCATCTGTTTTTATACACAAGTTCCAATGTCGTTCAAAATGATATTTTTTCAAAATATTTCCAAAACAATTGACTTTAGGTATAGGACATGCTATACAAAGAAAATACAGAATTGGAATATGTACCAGATAAGATGAGAAAAAGATAGGTTGCTATTTATAAAAATGAACTTTTTGTATATTGAAAAGTTCAAAGTTTGAATATTTTTTTAACAGCCACTGTGCAATATTTTTCAAAATTTCTAATGGCACCCATTTCAATAAACTTTTGTCAAGATACTGTGAAAATATTGAAGAACTTTTTCAATGAACAACAACGTTATTATTGATCCTAAATAGATGTGAAATTGGTGAAAAAGCAAAACAATCACTGATATCTCGAAAACAGTTGGGTTCAGTAATAACAATGTCTTATCTAACTCGTATTATTTTGAAATCTGTGGGGTTGCTATTTAAAAAAATAGACCCTTCAAAGGTTGTAACCTATATTAGTACTAACAACTTTATTATGAAAAGTTTTCCTCTAAAACTCTAGCCTCCGAGCAGAAACAAAAGCGCTATCGAAAAGCCATTAAGCAATGAAGACTGGTGGTGGCCATCATCGAATCATTCAATTATTTGATCAATGTTGGAAATAATCTATTATGGCCATAATCGAAAGACCATAATCGATTATAAACCTAATCGAATAACTGATGATGGCCATAATCGAATGACAGAGACCAATTATAACAATAATCAAATGAGAATAATTAATTGAATTATTAAAACACAGTAATCAATTACCGACCATAAAAATCTTCCTGGTACTGGACAGCAAGTTGCACACAGACGAGTTTTGAAACTTTTTTAGTTCCAATTATATATATTTCTGTGAGTAGTCAATCACTTAGGTATAGTGAGAAACTCCCTCACCCCAGACGGTCCGTGTCTACTTTCAAGTTAAAATAGCTGTAGTAGAGTGTATTTCTGACTTAGTAACTGTTTGGCTCGGCGCACAAGATAGTAACACACCTCTACGGTATCAGGAAGATTTGGACGGTCTGTACAATGCATGTCATGACCCTCTCTAACCATGGTACGGTCCATTCTAAGCGACTATTTTGTATTTAGGTGTTAGAGCCCCCACAGAGCGGAGCAAACGGTCTGTTTCGGATATCTGATGGACGGGTTCTCTGCAGGGACCCTAACATCTGAATAGAAAATAAACACTTAGAATGAACCGTACTGTGGTTAGAGAGGGTCATTTTCCGTGACAGGCACAGTATATAAATTATATTAAATAGATTGTAATTTTCTGAGAAAAAGCCAGTGCTGCTTGCAGAACATGTAGCACTCATTCCATTATGGAATAATCAATTGCTCCCAATAGCAACCAAGCAGGTGGAGTGATATTACCAATTAGTAATTTCTATTCAGTAGCGCAAGGCATCTCGAAATATCATTTGATTATGGAATCTTTTGATTATTGGCATCATTCGATTATTGATCATTCGATTATGGATCATTCGATTATAAAAATTATTCGATTATGGCCAACACTTATGATGACGTTACACTAATGCAGGTTATCTTGAAATAGCATGAATAAATATTGCCCTTATTTACTAAAATAAATACACATAATTATTATTCCGAATATTAGACCCCCTGCACACTACAAACTTTTTAGTTGACCAACTATTTGATCGAGTTGGGTGCTAATGCGCACAATGACCCGACTAAACTTTTTAGTCTGCGGTAGGTGTGTAGACTGGGTCGATTTCTCTCCAACTGTTTTCTCAATATATTTCATATCAATGTGTTAGATGTTTGCTTTTAGATAGCTTTTCATTGAAATCTAACATTTGTAAGTAGTTGTTAATTGCAAATAACACAAACAAAGGTGAAATTCTAGAGAAGCACATTCATTAGTATTTTTTTACTGCAATCACACAAATTTGAACAATTTTTAATTCCACAATTATATGCAATCAATAACTGCTCATAGTTATCAAATTTCAATTGAAAACACTGGAAAATGTGATTTTTCGTTCTTTTGCAGCGGAAATATGCGTAGTTTATTTTTTGTTTTCAAACTATTTCGCCTTTACAAAACAATTTCCGAAAAGCCTTAACGTTTGGACAAATTCTTTTCATTTGTATGTCTGCGAGGAATAATAAGCCGTTGTGTCGGTTTTTGCAGGCGCAGGCCAAACAATCTGTTAGTTGTTAATCATTTTTTGAATGGAACTGCCTCTAAATTAGTGTGGACAGTTCAATTTCCATAGTAAGTGCCAATAATTGGACAAAATTTTTGTCGGCGACAGTTTAAATGCAGTTCGGCTTGCCTTTTAAACATTTTAGTTGGCCAATTGAAAAGTTAGCAGTGTGCGCACCTGCATACTAATTAACTAATCAACGTGCCAAACTAAATAATTAGCCAACTTAAGTTTGTAGTGTGTTGATCCAACTCTTTGAAAAAAATGCAGCTGAAGCAAGTAATTCATATCCACAAAGAACATGCAACAACAAGCGATACTTCAAAATACTCAAAACAATTTTGGCCGCCGATCTGCAAATTTTATTCGAGGGTGATGATACCCGAACACAAAATCAACATGCGTAGGCATCAAAGATGAAGTACGTTCAAATTGGAAAACACTAACATCACCGAATTATCTAGTTTGATTTATTTTCCCATTATGAAATACACGATAAAAAAACTTCAAAAACAAGTTCCCACAGTGTAATTTACCACGTAGTACATTGGTTTGAATTTTAACAAGCTAAATCCTCTCCAATAGAATTTCTTATCAGTTTAATAAGAATTAATATCGACAATTAGAACCGAAATAGTCCTTCAATTGGTCAAATATGCTATAATATATTAATATAATAATAAAATTCTTGCCTCAAGTTAAATCATATATAATTAGTAAAACTATACAACCTCTTCAATAGTGAGCGTTAGAACACCTCATAAAACTATTAACATGAATTCAATAACTAAAAAATGAAAAATCATACCTCGCAAAATTCGTTAAAAATTGTTAAAAAAGAGGGAATTTATTAACAACGAGTAAACCACTGAATTAGTACGTAATCTGAATCATTCATACCTTATTCTGTGAGTACTTTTGATAAATTTCGTTTTCACAGCAATTTCTCACCCATAATATCAAATTTCAACTAATTTTGAAGTTATTTTTGGGTGTAAAAGCCGACAAATAACCTCAAAATCAACACCTTTGACGTACCGGTGTTTTATTTCTGTCCTTGTTCAACGCTAACAACAGAAACCGCGGCAGAATTAACCGCGGGACGTTCAAATTCGTTTTCACATAACGAACTTGGTACTGTCATTATTCAAACTCTACAGAAAGCAACTAATATTGAAATGTTTATTTGCGCGTTGAAGAATTAAAAAATTTGGTATGCGTGGGTATAATTGAAGTAGTATAGAAAATACGAATGATTCAATAATCAAAAAGTAATGTCGGATCGAATTACTTATTGAACAAACAAGCTTTCAGAGACAAAAAATAAGATTATTGAAAGTTTTGAAGTACTTACGAA
This sequence comes from Phaenonotum sp. SLE1380, assembly GCA_033557805.1. Lineage (NCBI taxonomy): Eukaryota > Metazoa > Arthropoda > Insecta > Coleoptera > Hydrophilidae > Phaenonotum > Phaenonotum sp. SLE1380. The sequence goes on from JAUIMX010000044.1 coordinate 6,611, forward strand.
TCAATAGCTCTTGAATAATGGTAATTATTATCAAAATTAGGAAAACTGAGGCAGCATGGTGTCTCCTAGTCGCAACGTGGTGTTAACATAGGGACCGTCGTTATTTTTGGATCGGTCCCGATATAGAATCACTGTCGCGCTCTGTCTTTACGATTTCTAATTAAATTTCAAATTGTTTCCCCTTCAAAAAGTGGGTTTTGCGTATTATTAGATTTATATTTCTTACTTTCAAAAAATGTGTACAGGGGGAGACCATTTTAATTCTGAAAATTTTCAGGCTCCACCCAATGTATACAATCAGCTTAAGCTAGAAACAAAATAAAGGTAGACAATGATAAAATGACGTAAACATATATTAATACCTACTGTCAGCAATAAATAATACGTAAAATGTATTGCAAAAGAACACTTCAAAATCTGACATATGCAAATACTCTTAATTCCACATAACATTATCTGACAGAATTCGCAAATAGTGCTACTTTTCCATCCGAATATTCAGTAGTACTTTGAAAATTCGAACAAAATGGGTGAAGACACTTCCACGGAAATGGAGAAGGAAGCCCCACAAAGTAAACCGTTTGAGATAAATAAAAATTTAGTTATGTTGAAACTAACTTTATTTTTCTTGTATGGGGGTAAAGGACGATGCCTCAATTATAAATATATAATAATTGGTAATAATTGATAATTTTTCAGCAACCTCGTCTTTGCTACCATATCTCACAATTCATATGCAAAGTATCGGATTGACGATAAGTGAAATTGCTACGATTTATCTAGCTCTCCCTTTCACAACATTTTTATCACCCCCTGTAACTGGTTTTTTAGTAGATAAATTCGGTCGTTACAAACCAGTGGTGATCATTTCGTTTTTATTGAACGCTGCCATCCATCATTCGTTCTTACTGATTCCTCACCAAGAGCTTCCAGCGATTAAACCTTCTGGATATGTGATGAGGCACCCTGATGGAGATGTTGAAGTATGGTGGAGTCCTTGCCCGATGAGAGAATGCCCTATCGATGAAGAGCTAGATGTTGTTTTGGATATGTGTGTTGACCATTGCTTGCTAAGAGATGCAAACCTGTTGGCTGACGTTACAAACAACAAATACGATGATGACGATTTGGGGGACGAGGATGATCTTCGATTTCATATTGGAAAGAAAAAGAAGAACGGGACAAAAAACGCTAGGTACGGATAAAATCATAGCGGGAACAATTTTCAAAGTTAAATTTTAGTTCGCAACAAAAGATATCCAATAGCACGACGATTTTGGGGGCAAAAATTAAAAAATCTTTCCAAAATGATACTGCGGTTTTGTTTGTGTTAGATATGCATCCCGATCCCGCGGATCCTGGGAAGACCTTTGGCATAGAAATAGAATCTGATGAAAATGATGATTCTGTTGATTTTAAAAAGAAATTTAGTGAGAAACTTTTGACTACGAATGGAGTTAATTTCACTGAATTGGATGAATGTAATATTGCGAACAAAACTAATTTCAATTGCTTTGCAATATATTCCGGTAATTTTAGCTGATTTGCGATGTGGAGGAGTAGTCCTACGAGCCAATTATACTTCTAAAGAAAGGATAAAAGAATGGGCCGACGACTGCATGCTCCAGAAATGCAATTTTCGAACAGGAGGCCCGGATGTATGCCCTCCAGATTACAAAGAAAGTGAAGATTCCGTATTTTACATTTACTTTGTATTGAGGTTTCTTGGTACCGTTATGATGACAGCGGGGGTAACTATTATGGACCCTATCGCTTTGACCATGATTGAAAAGCATGGAGGCGATTTTGGCAGAGAAAAACTTTTCTCTAGCTTGGGTATGGCTCTGTTCTCTCCAATAACAGGTTTCCTGATCGATATTAATAGCAAACGCCTTGGGTATACAGATTATTCTGCAGCCTTCTACACCTATGATATTCTATTGATAATTTCAAGTATCACCGTTTTTTTCATGCCATTAGGAACCAAAATTCCTGCTGACAATCTTTTCAGAGACCTATTGAGCATATTTAAAATGGCGCACGTAATTGTTTTCATAATCTTCTTGTTTCTCTTAGGAAACCTTTGGGGCTTCATTGAGAGTTTCCTGTTTTTTTATTTGAAAGATTTAGGTGCTCCAAATTATCTACTAGGAGTTACTGTAACTGTCGGCACTGTGAGTTCAATGCCATTTTTGTACGGCGCTGAAAGGATTACCAAAAAATTTGGGCATGTCAATATCATAATTCTTGCATTTTTTGCACACGCTGGAAGATTAATGGGCTATTCATTTATTGAGTAAGATATATCAAATTGTACCGCATTTTTGGTAACTTTTGCACATTTTCAGGAATGCCTGGTGGTGCTTCCCATTCGAAGCTATGGAATCACTTTCAGTTCATTTAATGTGGGTTGCTGCTGCTACTTATTGTGCAATTTTGGCGCCAAAACAATTACTAGCAACACTCATTGGAGTTATAGGAATGGCTCATTTTAGTATAGGTATTGACTTCAATTTATTTTTTAGATACGTTTTTTATCATAATAGATTTCAGGAAGAGGCAGTGGTAGTTTCGTTGGTGGTCACTTGATTCAAAAAGTTGGCATAAGGCAAGCTTTTCGTCTCATGGGATTGGGAGCCGTGACTGCTGGAATGTTCTATGGAATGCTACATTACTACTGGTTGAGAAATATAGATCCTGTTGAAAAGGAAGAGGAATATGCTGAAATAGGAGAAGCGGAAAAACTTCGAGAGCCTGAACCTAAGTTCAAAGATCAATCAACAATGGTCAGCTTTGAACGTCTCAGTTTAATGATAGAGTACAATCAAATCGGCTCAATATCTTCTCTTGGTAGACGATTGGTGGAAGGTTCGGATGTCATCAAAAGATCCAGAAGCAACAGTATACGGAGGGGTAGTTATAGTATTGGTATGTTCAAAGTATCTAGAAGCAGTGCTTCCAAAGTGGATCTCTTGAAGTCATCTGTTGAAGTCAATCCTCGAGGTTCAATTCCCATTCTCAAGAACTCTTCTGGACACCTTAGCAAATCGATAACCAACGGAAAGGTATATCAAATTCTTTCTTTCAAATGATCTTAATATCCTTTTAAATGTTTTTAAAAATCCAGGCTTCCACCGAAAAAATTGAAAGCAATTCCAAACTGAACCAAAAAAGTTCTAGCCTAACTCCAATGGCGGATAATCCAGATTTAATCCCAAACGAAGCTGATGAAATTATTTACGCTACCGCGAAACAAGTAATTAAAGACGCTAACAAATAATAAGTCATTGTATTAGTTTTAACAACCTTGTATTAAATAGAATATTTTATATTGTTACCAATAAAATTTACAATTCTGTTGGGAATTTCTTAATAATAACATAAATATAACGATACCACGGGAACCTATTGTGGTAACATAGTTACGCGATGCAGATACGTTTTCATCAATTATGCAACCTTACATACGGCACTGTTTTATAAGTTGCATATAATCACCTCATTTTTTTGTTTCAATAAATACAATAAAAACATTAACAAAACAAGTGATAACGATAGCGGTTAATAATTTTTCGATATTTCCAATAATGATCCAAACATACATCCGCAAATAGATTCAGTTTTTAGGTTGGTAGCAGTGCGCGTCCGTTAATTTAAAAATGAAAGCGTTGCCGCCATAGAAACAAAGGTGTACATACCTTTGTAGGTCGTAATGTAACATTTTTATATCTTTAATTTTCTCATTTCTGGTTATGCAAATCGAATCCTATGTTCCATGGCTTATCGATTCTGCGGTAGCTATTTAGCGCGTTAGCAGCAATGGAATCAAATAGTATTTCAATTCGATTATATTGCGTGGGCGAATGAAGTTCGGATTTCCCGCCGTATAAGATTGACAATTCGTTTGAGCATATTAGAGCGTTAGCGGTATTTTCCATCGTATGAGCGTACTTCAAATTCGTACATTAATGCAATGACAGGACAAAAATCATAGAATTTGTTAATACAAGTTCTATGGATCGATTATTATAATATCCACTGATTATATTTAATAGTCGATGGGATAAGTAGTAGGTTTTAATGGTATTGAAATGAATACATAAATCTTCGAAAACTATGAACACCTTCACATCCAAATGAAACTTCTCCAAATGTTTGTAAACAAGCATGAAATCAGCAGGCGCGTGCGCACTGTGCGGATCACAGAACAACAGAGACCTCTTGAAGCTAGAAAGCGAAATGTAGCCACCATGTTTGTACCAACAAAACGGAATATATCAGTGCCTAGACCCTGACACGAACCATGGCTGGAAATTTCATGGCTGTTTTTACAGTCGTCATGGTTTTTGGGTGAGCTTTTCTCAGTGTGGTTATGGATCGGGAAATTCCCAGCGTTCCTATCACAACACTAGCAGGGGTGGCAAGTCTAACAGACTGTAAGTAAACTCTTAAAATTAACCCATTTAGAGCTTTTAGTAAACACATATTACAACACCGATTTTAAACAATCGGTTTGTGTTGGGTTTGTTTTGGACGGTAAAACAGTACGAGTCGAAGGATTCCTACCAGTTAGTGATCTTCTGATTGATGAGCATTTGCAGTGAAGTGTTTGTAAAAGTGAAAATCCTACTCATATATTACATACAAGTTTGAGCTCAAATTTGGTGGTTTTTCGTGCAATGAAAGCTTTAAAAGTTAAGAACTTTCGTGAAATATGAGCTATGGAAGCTTGGTGGTGCTCAAGTTTGTATGTTTGAAAAAGTTCGAAGACCTTCGGTGAAAACATTGTGTTGTGGTTTGAACGAGTTGAATAACTAGAAGAAGATTTGTTGTGCGGATTTAGGTTTTTAAGAAAATTAAAAAGTGTCAATCAGGTGAAGTTTTGTTGACAAATACAGAATGAAGAAGTATTATAAACAGTATAGTCGAAGATAATCGAATGCCGATTTTGTTGGTTTTGTGGAAGAATTTTAGGAGATTCAAAATTCTGTGCAGGTTTATGAATGAAATTGAGTGGCTTGAATAGTTGAATTTGAAGAAAACTCAGTTGTAAACAAAGTTGGCGTCAAGTGTCAAAATTTTTGGTATAAGTCGGCTAAACGAAAGCATCGGAAAACATTGGAATATTCTACATTGGAAACATAGTGTGAAATAGGAATGCTTATGTTTTTGCTGATCATTGCAATTACGTTCCAGCATCACTTGTTTACGTAGTGCTAAGACAAGTTCTATAATCCGCAAATATAAATTTCAAAATTACCAATTAACCATAATCAAAATACCAACAAATTTACACACTGGTGTGAAAGCGTAGGCAATATGATTGGAAATTGTGGTAGAAAAGCAATTTTCACCGATTTGTTCATTTTATCTTTTCATCTCACTTTATTTTGTTGTGCCAAATTTATATTCTATTTGATTTACATATAAATGATTCAAGACTAATGAAACTGCATGTATAATTTTTGGTCTTTTGTGATCTACACCTATTTTGAGATAAAATATTCATAACCGATTGGGATTGGAACCGAAAATCCAAAAAAGGTAGTTTTTGAAACACAGAGACATTAATAAAATATAACATGGTACAAATACATTATATTAATTTGTTTTGATGAATAAATTCAGTGGTGCCAAGAAATGCATCAAGCTCAAAATTTTCATACTCGGTAGCATTTTGTACGCTAATGTATATAAAATTCACAATTTTGACCAGGTTTTTTTCTGTTAATAATTATTTTCAGTGCTAGTTTCAATAATTTATTATTAATTCATCTAAATAGACTTCAGTGACATCATTTTGAAACCATTGTCCAACTGTCAATTTTTCTATATACTTGAGTTTTTAAAATAATTACCTAAAGAAATGAGATCTTGAAAATTTTTCATTTAACCATTTGTGTAATTTTATTGCCAAGATTAAATAAAATTGGCATTAAAACATTCCTACGTCTGCTTTGCTATCCTTGTTTATTTATAGTTTTGATCTAAATAATAATCTCCCAATAAAAATGAACTTTTGATTATCAATTATAATTTGTTAGTTTATCATAATTAACAAATATATAAATAATATATCTTGATCAACAAATTTGTCATTTCAATTCCAGTGCTGCCTGAGATGCCCTTGCCCACACCGCTGCCCCAAACATTGAGTAATAAATCATTACTTTTTCATCCAAGAGTAGCGGAAGAGGCGCAAAACCTGCTAGGTGTTCGAGATGAAACCCTTGTGCCACAATTGGTTCATTCTCTTATTCAGACATCAGCTGACCACATGTAAGCATTCTTGCTGTTATAACTTACTTTTCTAATCAGTATTCTCAAATTAAAAGCTGTTTTTTTTTTATAGTGAAGTCAAAGATAATTATGCAGGAACAGAAACAAGAGTCGATCAACAGACTGGTATACCAGTTTTACTGCGGGCTATGATAGATACCAATCCAAATGTTTTTAGCGGAGCATCAAGTAAGATATCCCCTTGAATGAACCAACAAAATTCTAATGATAATATTTTTATCTCAGTGACTTCTGCTCAAGCAGCGCAATGGAATCATACGGGTCAAACCACTGTACCGCCAACTCAGGCTTCACCTCCAATTTTCATTCAGTCACCTTCTTGTGATCGACAAACTACTCAAGAAAACCCAGCTTCCCCAGCAAATGCAAGGTTACCCATGGCCACAGTACCTCCTAGACCGTCCGTAATTACAGAACAGAAACCTACGTCAGTAGCTTATCCCATAAGTAAGTTGCTATACTCTAGATTTTGACACTTTTCTAATATTATTTTCGATGACAGGTCCCTCCCCAGCACAAGCTAGTGATGCCCCTGCACAATCTCCTGCGCATGTACCTCTCACCTCGGAAACAAACAACTTGAGGATAAAACCTACGGAACCGATACAACCTGCTGTGGAAAACAAGCCTCAAGAAGTGAAACCCGAGGAAAAAGAAGGAGAAGCAGACCAAAAAGAATCAAAACCCACACCTGCCATAATGCAACCTGTAGTCAAGCTGCAGCGGATATCTACCAAGGACCAGATGTTGCTTCAGATGAGCTTAACTGATTTCGCAGAGTCCAGGCCTAAGTTAGCCAAAGAATTAGGAATCGTTAAGGACGGAGCGAATAATAGAATCAATGAGAAATTATTCAAGGAGGAATCGGAGTCTGAAGCCGAAGACTCTCCGAAAAAAGCGAGGCGGAAAAATGTAGACAAAGAAGATGATGATTACGCTCCAGACCAATTTTCCAAATTAGTTGGACATAAACGGAAGCGGGTTGAGGAGAAGCCCGAACCAGTGCCCGTCGTCAAGCCCAAACTTCGGAGGGTGGAGAAGAAATTTGTACCTGTCCTGGAGAAACTTTCCATAGAGGAGCTTATGGAAACCAATACTTACGACAGGTTCAACAAGACTGTTGAGCAAGTGCTTAAATTATCAGAAGACATAGACTTCTCTGAGATAGCTGAAGGAGGAATTGTACCAGAAGAAAATCTATTGAATCGCCATACGTTACAAGAACTTTGTACGGAAGCTGCAAAGTTGAAGATTTTGGGAGCAACAGAAATGATTCCAACGGATAGGTTAGTTCGGTTATTGCATATTCTCGAAATAAACATTAGGGGTGGGGATTGTGTATCTCCTATAACGGACGAGGAAAACGAGAGTATACGGCAGTATTGGCTGGAAACTACGATGGAACGTGTTATTGGGGCAGCAGATGCGTGTTTGATTTGTTTGAACATTATGACTTCACCAAACATGCCGAAACGAGTGTACATAGAAGATGTAATTGATAGGGTTGTGTTATACATAAAATTCCAAATGCTCAACACAATTTTTCCTTCGTATGATTCAACATATAGGCTGGACAACAAGAAGAAAGATGGCCGAAAAAAGAAATCGACGCAAATATCGGAAAAGAGCATCCACATGTTGTTCAACAAAATTGCGGAGCTAATAAATTTATTAGCCGAACTTTTGAACATTCAAATTCTTACGGACACTTCAGTGCTTCATGCATCGTCAATGGGTGTTTCACCTTTCTTTGCTGAAAATGTTAGTGAGCTTCAACTTGCGTGTCTCAAGTTAGTAACAACGATTTTCACCCGCTATGAAAAACACCGGAGGTTGCTGTTGGATGACATTTTGGCATCGATAGCTCGTCTTCCAAGTACAAAGAGAAGTTTAAGGACATACCGGTTAAATAGCGAAGAACATATCCAAATGTTAACTGCTCTAGTGTTGCAATTAATTCAGTGTGTTGTGTCTCTTCCTGAAAATTTATCTACCAAAAATGCAATCGATAGCACACACTCAGATAATGTAAAACATGTAAGTAACAAATTGATACTCGAAGGACTTTTTACCAAATATTTGATTCTGGCTTTACAGGTAGATAAAGATGTTCTTATTTGCAATAAATATGAAAAAGCTACGTCGACAGCTGGTACTTTTTTAACAGTGTTTTTGAGCAAATGCGGCAGCAAATCGGAGGACATCGATTACAGACCATTATTTGAAAATTTTGTTCAAGACTTGCTTACAACTGTTAATAAACCAGAGTGGCCAGCTACTGAGCTTTTACTTAGCTTGTTAGGAAAAATGTTAGTGAAAAACTTTTCTAATAAAGGGACTGACATGTCACTGAGAGTGGCAAGTTTGGATTATTTAGGAGTAGTTGCAGCTAGATTGAGGAGAGATAGCGTGCTCTCCAGATGTAAATTGAACACAATTGACCAAATGATCAAAGAAATAAAATCTGAAGAAATGAAGGAAAACGATGAAGAAGTTGGTAGCAAGGTGAGTTCAGGTTTATGTGTTATGTGAAATGTTATTCAATAATTTGACATGTTTATATAGAAGAAGAAACTAGAATGTAATAGTGATGAAGAAAGGATACAATTCCTTCAAAGAGTTTTGCTGGATTTCTTGGCAGTCAACGCTCAAAATGATGAATCTCACCGTCACGCTCGGCATTTCTATATAGCTCAGTGGTACAAAGAAGCGGTTCAAGAGAAAGCTAATTTGGCTAGTGGGGATAAGAAAAATAGTAGTTCAAAAGAAAACCATAGGTCGAAACGACATGAGAAGAGTTATAATGAGAATGATGATCAATCGGATGAGGACGGTGTAACAGAGTCTACAGACCAACAAAACGTGGAAAAATTCAGGATACTAGATGAAAGGAAGAAATTCTTAATAAAAAAGATAAGACCCTTCAAAGAAGCCATATCAGCTGGGAATAGGGTTCAAGTTTTTCAAACGTACATAGATTATAATAGTGCTGAACTTATTGCCCAATATTTAGCTTCGAAGAGGTATTTTTCTCAAAGTTTCGACCAATACCTGAAAGCTGTAAGTAATGCAAAATAATTTTTGTATACAATTTCATTTGTTTTACCGAATAATCATTTAATGGCTATCCAATTTTTAGATTCTCATAGTTTTGAAAGAAACGTCAATAGCAATTCGAACAAAAGCAATGAAATGTCTCACTATGATCGTGGAAGCGGATCCTTCGGTGCTGGGCCGTCACGACATGCAAATGGGTGTCAACCATTCATTTTTGGACCACTCCACTTCTGTGAGAGAAGCTGCTGTTGATTTAGTTGGGAAATTTGTCCTCAGTCGACCAGAATTGATAAACAAGTATTACGAAATGCTCTCGGCTAGGATTTTAGATACTGGTGTAAGTGTGAGGAAGAGGGTCATAAAAATCCTGAAGGATATTTGCATCGAATGTCCCGAATTTCCAAAAATACCCGAAATTTGTGTTAAAATGATCCGGAGAGTAAACGATGAGGAAGGCATTCGGAAATTAGTAATGGAGGTTTTTCAAAATATGTGGTTCACACCAACTAGTGATGCTTCTTTGCTTCGTAAAGTCATGAATATAACTGACGTAGTTGCTTCCTCTAAAGATATAGGACTCGAGTGGTTCGAACAACTTTTGCTAAGTGTTAGTATTGAGAATTTGCTAAATATACTCGCATATTTATTCAATTTTTTTTTTGTTGCAGTTGTTCAAACCAAAAGAAGATAAAGATGACTCCACTAAAATATCCAATGAACCACCTCGTGCCCTTCTGAGAGCTTGCAGACAAATCGTGGATTGTTTAATTGAAAATGTTCTACAACTTGAAGAAACAAGTGATAGTGGTGGTTCGTCTCAAAGACTAGTGGCGTGTTTGACCACATTATACTTATTTGCTAAAATTAGACCACAGTTGCTTGTGCACCATGCAATTACACTTCAACCATATCTGAGCTTGAAGTGTCAATCGAATGGTGATATTCAGATAATCAGTTCAGTTGCGAGGATGTTAGAGTTAGTAGTGCCGTTAATGGAGCATCCTAGTGAATCTTTCTTAGCCCAGCTCGAGGAAGACTCCATGAAATTAGTTCTACAGCATGACAGACCAATTGTGGCGAGTTGTCTATCTTGCTTGGGATCTATCGTCAACAATGTTACAAGGAATTTTAAATTGATACGTGATTGTTTCAAGAGGTATTACGATTACTTGGCCAGGTATAAGATGTGGCTTGAGACTGATAGGGACAACGTAGCCCTGACGGACGTAAAGTGTAGACAGTATTTTAGGAGGGCTTTGTTTACGGTGGGGCTTCTTTTGCGGCATTTTGACTTTAAAGATCCTGAGGTGACTGGAGATTTATTGGTGAGTTTTTTAAAGATTTAAGAATATTGAAGCATTTTAAATATTCATTTCTTTCAGCCTGATACCAAAGATCAAGTATTTTCTACCTTATCATTTTTTCTTCAAGAAGATGATGTAGATATTCAAGCAAATACTTTGAAAGCTATTGGGTCAGTGTGTATCAGACACTACGAATTTATGTTAGAAAATGACCTGAAGTTGTTTTACCACCGAATGCTTACTTCCGAAGATGCTCCTCTGAAAATGAAATCTGAGGTCCTTATCAATATTGAAATGTACCTCATCGAAGAAGAAAAACGAATGATAAAGCAAGATTTGGAATGTAAGTTGCACCACGTTGTTGTGTTATAGTGGTAATAATTTGGTTTGATTTAGGGGCAAAGCGTTCGAAGGAAGAGAATTTGAAGGAAATGGGGGATGTCTCATCGGGAATGGCTAGCACAGTTATTCAATTGTATCTGAAGGAGATCCTGCAGTCGTACCTCCATCCAGATTTGCAAGTTCGACAGCCAGCTTTGAGGGTGATTCAACTAATTTTACAGCAAGGTCTTGTTCATCCAGTTCAGGTAAGTTTGAAAAATATTCAAATTCAATTGTCATATACAGAAAAAGTTGATTTGTTGACCCCTAAGTTAATTTAAAGGATTTTAATATTTCGGATAAGGGGCTGCAAATATTGCACTCTAATCAGGAGCTACTATAACAGAGAATTAATAATATTCATAAACCATCTCATCCTCATTATTACCCTATTCTACAATTGTCAAAATGAAATATTTTCATTTTTTTTTTTTCACTTTCGGTTATACCAGAAATGACAGTCAACTTTCCTATTTTAAATAGAACACCTACATATTTTGATTCTACACTAAAAAATAATGTAACTTTATTCAAACATGTACACTCCGGAAAAAATTAATAGAACCCCTGACAGTTGATTCTGGACAGTATTGCAAGAGCTACACCTGCATTTGGGCCACACATTTAACCAGAAATTGTCTGCTCGATGTCGTTCTACGGTTTCCTGCTAAGAGTACGATCCAAATGTATGTATACCTCTCGCAATACGGTCCAGTATCAACTGTCAGGGGTTCTATTAATTTTTTCCGGAGTGTATGTCTGTATAACTCACCATTTCGAGATATTAGAGAATATTCATTTGTTCTGTC
>JAUIMX010000450.1:0-12084 GCA_033557805.1 Phaenonotum sp. SLE1380
TATTTACCATTTTTTCCCAAAATGCTTCCTTTCAAAGTTATTCTGCTGTACCGGGACTTTTGGATAACCCTGTATGGTTTGTCAAAAGTATTTCAACTGTGGGCAAAGCTAATAAATATTGAGCAAAGGTCATAATCTTTAAACTGAATGTTTGAAACACATTTATACCTGGTGCATCGATAAGTTTATTGTTAAATTTTGGACCACCAAATCCCAGCGATATCTCTCATCTACAACCGCAGGGGTTGCGCACTGAGCATCTATCAAATAATTCTAACCAAAGAGAATTCTAACCATGATTTTAACGTTCAAGAAACAGAAATTAGTGGTGTTCATGCACATGTTTTTAGTTTGCGTTACGAAATTTTTTTATAGAGGCTTTTGTTAATGTGTCTAAATTCTTCTAGGCATGAAGAAGTACTCGATGCTTTGAGAAAAGATAGAGTTTTTTGGGATATAAGCGCTAGTTGAATTAAAATATTTGCAGATGATCAAATACGAAGAATAGAAACAATTTTGTATTTCCTCAACTTTACTTGGCAGAATAATACATTCCAAAATAATACAATAACCAAAAATTAGGTTACAAGAGAAATATTTTAGTCTCATTTACTCATAAAATAAAATTCTTTGGCTTATGAAAATCATGTTCATTTACTAGATTTTCACTTACAACTTCCGTTTTTCCATTTATAACTAATTAAAATGTATGCCTTGATTTCTAGATATCAATTTTATCTATTTTAATAAAATTAGAGTTTGATTAATTAATTTGAAGAAACATCAAATGGCCTTCTAAGACAATTTTCAAGGAGATTTCAACACAAGTTTCATATTAAAAGATTGTTTTTTTTTGTTCATATGCATGATTGAAATTATCTTTTTTTTAATGATATAATTATTTGAATTGTAATTATGTTTTTATAAATTTTATGGGGCTGAAGGACTTAGTCGATGGCCCTTTGGGTGTAAATCCAATAAAGTTCGTTTTTTTTTTTATTTGAAGAATATGCCCAAGACAGTATTTATGATACATTATAACAAATTCATATAAATATTTCTTGTATAATTTAAATGAATTTGAATGTGCGAATTAATTCAATAATATTTTGCAAATCCTTCTGTAAGCAATATAAAAATAAAGGGGTCTAAAGAATTTATTAAGGGCTAACAGTTGAAGGAAATATATGTATTTGAATACTTACAGCTTGATCTCTTGAGTTGTCAGCATGAACACATACTAATTTAGCATGGTAACCTGGTGGACATGTTATTGTCAGATATTTTGTACGATTTCTATCTTCATCCCCAGATTCCCAAAAAGTTTCAGTTGAACCATCAGTTAGACTTCCAATCATAGCTGGACGACTGGAAGCTTTAATTTCAACAGACGGTGTTATATCCTTCAGGACTTCCATCAAACAAGAAAGTTGATTAACAGTACTTTGGTGACTTTCATGCATGGAAACAGTAGTATCCTCGATCTCTTCACTTCTGGATAATATTTTGCTTATATTATTGAAAACTTGTGAACGATGAATGAAAGCATGATCGGCTGGGCTAAACCGTAAACACCAACATCGAACAGCCATTTGTTGTAAAGATGACCCCATTGGTAACAGAACCATTAGGTCTGAAATTGTTTGAAGCAAAGTATGGAATGTACTTGGAAGAGGTTGTACAGCTTCGCCTGCTATTAAAATGTCAGAAAGAGGATGCTCACATACGTTATGTTCAAGTTCATCAATTTTTCTGTGCCTGTTATCTTCTTGGGGTTCCGTACACATTCCTTCAGTTGGTGTTAGCGAAGCAACGAACCACCATAGTAAATCATGTAAACAAATTGGTTGTGTTACTGATCGTAATAGCCAATTTAAAGCTTGCATAGCATAAACACGGCACATAGCTTTTCTCATAGCTTGCTTCATAACCAGCTGCAAACTTTCGAGATCATGTTGCTGGAGTACGAACATCATAACAGGTCTCTGTAACAGCGATTTATCTTCCGATACGTTTTCTCCTGTGGTTGCTTTAACATCTATGTTAGTAACAATCGAAGATCCATCTAATTTAGGGACCAATTTTTGTAACGCGGGAGAAGGATTACATAAAAGAGATGACCCCCCTTCACCTGTCATTTCACCGCTACTATTGTTACGTTTACGCATCATAATTATTCTTCCTTCTTGTCCGGTTCTTGTCCAAGGCATACCATTTGTTCCCATTGAAACGGAACGATGAAAACGCAACCCTTTTCCGCAATCACTATCGTTTTCTGATAAAGATACTTCTGAGAGCGGTCTTTGTCCACTCGTGGTATGCCCTTGCATAAAACCACTTTGAATACTGTGCCGTTTTAGTACTTCTTCATAAAAAGGCATGTCGTTAAAAGCTGCTTCTGCCCCTAAAGCTTGCAAACATTGGAAGGGTGGAGGAGCAGGGAAGAAAGACGTACTGTAATCTGGAGGCGAGTTTGATTTTTCTGATACAGAAGGCATTGTAGTTGATGATAACCTCCTTTGATGCGTTATTCCAGTCTCGGCCGAGCTAGCCAATTCCAACAAGAACATAGCATTATCCTTCATAATAATATGTGAATCAACTCCTACACTAGTAGTAGGTGACATTAGTGACATAACATAGGCACTTTTGCGTTTCGCAGCATTTTTACTTCGATTCACATTTGGTTTGGAACCTCGGTTATTTTTAATATAACGTTCTCGACAACTTTCACAGAGTAAATACCATGAACTTCCAGCAACGCCTCCATCACCGCAATTACCAGCCCATCCCAAGCAATAATTTCCTCCAGAGTTGTAACCTTTGCTTCCCGAATGTTGCCCACAACCAGGATGAGCTTGCTTCATGTGGTAAGTAACTGGGTGCGGAAAACGTTCACCACATAACTCACAAAGTGTATCCCTACCACTGCTTATATTGAAAAAGCTTTTCAATTGACTCATTCCTCCATCATCACCAAAGTAACTCCTTTGAATTTTTTTCTTTTTTGTCTTTTTAGCATCTTTTTCTATTATTCTCTCTTTGTTAGAACTTTTAGTAGAAAGTTTTTCTTTAGGAGACTTGAGATGCGCGGGGCTTGTAACAATAACATTTTGTGACATAAATTCCATGCAGTTTGTAGTCAATTCTTCCCACAAATAAACTAGGCATTTCAAAGCCGGTGGTAGGACAGAAACAGTATGGCATCCGAGTGCATTTTCTGTTGAAAATTTTTCAATTGTAATACCCTCTCTAATGGTATTTTCTGGAAGCTTTCTAGATCTATTACGGTTAGCATTGGCGTTTGCAGCTGATCTTGTTAGTGATTCGAGAGTTGAAGGTTGGATATGTAAGTAATTTCCAGTAGCAGGAGTTACCTCGACTGAGTGCCTTTGTCGGGCACGTTCTTCTTTTGATAGTTCCTGTCTTCGTTTATCTATGGGTGGATCAGTGATTCCATGTCTTGTTACAACTAAAGCACCTGCAACATAGAAAAGTATTTTTATGGAATAAGCTGAATACCACATTTATGTGATATTTGCATCATATGCATTTAAACGAAGAAGAAAATTACATTTTTGAACATATGTAGTTTTCTAAATTTATTTATGTAAACATCAACATCTGCTGATTATACGACTTCGTGTTACACTGGTTATTCAGTGTTTCACCTTAAAACCTGTTTTGTAATTTCCAAAAACCCTCTTCCTTTTTATATATTAAACTGGATGACCTATTAATAAAATTTTCGCCAGTCAAATAGTGGTTGTTTGAGCTGATGTGTGATAACTCATATGTTGTGCTGAAGAATAATTTTTCGTTACCATTTTGTTTTTCAAATTTCAGCATCAATCACCTCCAACAAACAAATGGTTGTATACCATTTAGAATTGATTGTTTTTCAATGCTGTCATCATTCAGTTATTTCGAACAAATAGCAATGAAAAATTTTTGATGGATTTGACTCGTCTAGAAAGACCTTTACAATATATTGTTGTTTTGTTTCGGGCCCATAAGTATGGATCGAAAATTCAACATCATTTTCTTGCCATTCACTTTTTGAGCAATTGTAAAAATGTGAAGATATTCATTTCAACTACCAAATGTTCATGCAATATCTTATTATTATGTGTCATACTAATACCCAAGGATGCCTCACTCTCATGATAAGTCACATGGCTGAAGAGCCCCAATTAGGGCGAAAAGGCGTTTTCCGTCGTTTCCACATGGCACACTACAAGATGCATTATTACCATATAATGGACACAAATTCATTATTACTTTTCTAAACAGTTGAAATGCCAGTTTTTGGTTTTTGACCACCAATTAATGTCAATAAACTAAAATAATGCTCACTTTAAGAACTTTTTGTGTTGGTTTCAAATATTTTGAGCAATCAAATTTTATCGATTGAACTTGGTGTTTATTATTGCATTTCAGTTTACCATTTCACCTTTTCAATTACGTTTGATAGTAAATCATAAATATAAAAATATTCCATAAAGACTTAAACGCCCAGGTAAGGATGATCAATGATAAGCTTGTTCTATTTTTTCAAAAACCGTCGCAAGAGAAAAACGCGTACCTCAAGCAGGAGGTAGATAGATTAGGTCAATTATTAGATTAAGTTCAATGTTGGTTTACATTTCAGTTTTATTATTTTGAAATAAATCCATCAATGGAATAATTTTGTTCCTAGTTCAAACTTCGGCAATATCCTTATAATATATGGAAAACTGATTTTTAAGTGGCAACAATTTCAATTTATTTACTGTTCTCATGAAAAGCTTACTTTCGAGATTATTAACCAATTGATTTATTTGTAATTATTCAGCGAATGAATTTTGACAAGCTACATACCTTGTTTAGGAAGTGCTGGATGAAACTTGAGGAAAGATGCACAAGCCATAGCGTCATGTGCAATCCCTTCATGCCACAAAAACGCAGCAAAAACAGCTCGTAGAGCTTCAGCAACTGAAGGGCTAGTAGCTTCCTTCACTGTGGTAGCACTGGTTCCTTCTGGGTAGTTGAGTTTACTTGCCATTGGAAGTGGATGTAAATTAGCAGGAGAAATCGATCTTTTCGACCGGTTTTTGGATGCAGAGCGATCTTTCCTTATCATTTTTGGAGAGACACGTTCTTCTTTACTTGAGCTACCTATCGAAAAAGTTCCTTTAATGGGAGCATTGCTACTGCTTTCCGGACTAGTTTGTGTTCCTGTTTGAGTCAATTTTCTTGGACTTGGTTCTGAATCTGTCGCAGGTTTTTTGCTAGGAGTAGGTGGAGGACTACCGTCAGATTTTGTATTGATAGAACTTCCACTTGGGCTTGGAGTTAAATCACGAGGATGTGTTGCTTGACTTGGTGATTGGGATAAATCTCGGGTTATGCTGCTGACAAGAGCACTGGTGTCTGACTGGTTTGAACCTCTTCTTGCAGATGATTCTTGTCCAGTTCCTGACACTAAAAATTATACAATTTCATCTGTCATTGAATCATCACATTAATTCAAGTAGTAAAACTGTTTTTCAGTTTACTTTTAAAGGTGTTTAGACTGCGCGAAACTTTCTTGCAAAAAGTGGCGTGAGATAGTTTCACGTCGTCTAAACTAACCCTTAACCGGAGTTGTCCGATTTCAGTCACACAACTGGAGTTTGGCGGTCTGACAGACACCAACCAAAACTATGAATTTTCTTATATTTTTGAGTGAAATTTCGATCCACATAGTCATATTTGTAACCTTTATTGTTGGACTATTGCAATGAATTACAGAAAAATGTATTAATTACAAATTATAGCGTATTATAAAGTACACCTGCGGAAATTAGACATCTATCGATGAACTTTTTTTTAAATGTAAACTTCACAATTATTCGTTTGATTTGATATATTTCAAAAAGTACAGATGTTGATTGAAGACAAAATGTTTGAAAAAAAAGTGTATTTTTTGTAAATAACTCGAAGTTTGGAGGTCTGGCAGATACCAAAACAACTAAAAAAATTCCTAACTTCAATAAGAATACTAAACTAATATCCAAATTTTGTAGGAGGGGGTATTTCTATCCCACTTGAAATTAAATAGCAGCCATATCTGTCCCACGATAAAAAAATGGGGTGTTACAAACCGAAATACATTCAAGGGTGTCTCACAGACCGCATAACTCCGGTTAAGGGTTAACTACGTTTTGTGTTTTTTACCTAAAGGAGAGATTCCAATGCTCCTAGGAGACCCAAATCCCTGTGGGCTACTACTATTGCTGCCATGAAGCAGATCAACACTTCTGCCAGCTAAAATAACAGATGGTAACAATAAAAAAAGAGTTGATTTGCATGAAGGACATATTTCATTAGCCAGCAATAAGTACCTCTAAAAGTCATGGACATATATATAAAACTGAAAAATTGATCCAATGCAAAAATCAGGGGTTTTTAAAATAACAATTTCAACTGTATATACAGTGAAGTGGGATCAGAACGATGCTTGTTCGACTAAGGAAAAATCTGTAGAAATAATACGTACATTACAAAGTTTACTAGTTTTACAAATTCTGTACTTAAACATGCATTTAATGTGATAATTTGGGAATACCTTGTCGGAGATATTGCTGAACTGCTTGTAAATTACTAGAAGACGACTGTTGTACAGTCTGCCTAGTCATGTCTGTCTCGCACACAAAGAAACTTAATTAAACCCTATGTTGTTGCAAATATTTCAAGGCAAATTTTCATTTAATTTCAATTGAATGAAAGCATTAAAGGAACTATTTCGAAAAATCATAACTTACGTGGTATAGCTACAGGGCTGGAGCTTCGACTCATTGGTTTTGGTGAAAGATGGCCAGTTCTAGGACTTCCCGATCTTTTTGGAGTATCTGGAGGTGTTACACCATTCCCATTAGCTCGGGATTCACCAATAGCTTTAACTAGTTCTTTTACTGATACACCACTAAATTCAGAACCATCCCTATAAAATAAAAAAATGTCAAAACTTCACACTGACTTCAACAGCTGAGTGATCAATGAATAGCGTTATTACTCTACTCAGCTATCAACTCCAAGTTTCAACCATACGTACCCCTTTCCATCATCCCCTTTGACCCACTTAGGCAAGCTTGTAAGTTTAGCATCCTTTTTTTCACGCCTCGGAACTTTTGGTGATTCAGGCCGATCTCCATCACCAAAAACAAAAGGATTGGTAGATAAAACTTCACCACTTTTCACCGGAGGTGTGGCTTGTATTGGAGGTTGAGAAGTGAATGAATAGTGAGGTTCTGGTGGTTTTGGTGATGTATTGTGTACAAAATCAAAACCCCGTTTATTTGAACTTTTTGAAGCATCAGATTCACTGGATAATTGCGGCAAATCCTTATCAGAAACTGGACCCAAATACATTACATTATTGTGTCCCATTGCTAGAGACCAGGCCGCCAAATCGGATTTAATTCCATATTTTTCTTTAGTTTGTTGGTCGAGACATACCCAGCATCCGTCTGAGTTTACTACATATTCGCTCACGCCAATTCGATTTCCTAGTACAAGCATTCCTATTGGTTGGGCGCGTAAACTAGGTCGCACTCGAACATTGTGACCTGATGCACCACATTTTAGGACTTCGTATGTTCCAGTGAAGCTAGCAGATCCTTTCCTGCGATGGCTATGAATTTCTGGGAGTTTCCTGGCTATTGTTTCATTAATCACTTGATCTAAAATTGATTTTGGTTCTTCAACAGGTAGCAGCAAGGTTTTTCCCAAGTGTTGATTATATTGAAGACACCATGCTTCATTGTATGGATTCAAACAGTACTGCTTGATTGTATCCGCAGATAAACTCAACCAAACTCCATCATCATTATGGATCTGTTGAAGACAAATGATTTAAAAAAATAAATCAGTGGGAGCAGCGGTGGTTTGTCCAAAACATGAGATAACAGAACAAATAATAATTTCAGACGATTCAAACATATTCACAGCTGAAGCGGTAGCAATCATCAAGGCATTAGAAATGGCATTACATCTCAAGGAGCAAAAAATAATTATTATCTCAGACTCCCTCAGTGTTCTGAAGCAAATACAAAATTTCCACAATTCTAAAAATCAGTTAATATATGAGGCATTAGTGAAGCTCAAACAATTAAAGGAAAATAAGGCAAAAGTTGTCTTTCAGTCATGTTGGGATAACCCAAAATGAAAAAGTAGACCATTTAGCAAAGAGAGCCTGCCTAATCCCTAACATATCATCACATCAACTAATATGGTCGGATGTCTTGATGACGACGAAACAGAAGATACAAGAAAAATGGCAGCAAGACTGGGACAACAACCGTCAGAACAAAGGGGATGCATTATATAATATCTGTCCGGCATGAATTCCAAAAATATTCTTCGAATAGGTGTTGAGACTTAGATCAATAAAAAAATCAAAAATGTATTGTATCTCAATGTATTTATTTTACTGGATGACATGTTTCGTAAAACTAGTGTTTCATTTTCAAATCCAATAGTCAAAAAAGGTTCAAATTAATTGAAATTGTAAAAGAGAATGTGTCTTCTGGTATCGCCATTACACTTGTTAACTTCACCTCTGAAGTCAAGTATCTGGGAGGAACCTTTGATCAAAAATTGACATGGAACTCTCACCTGACTAAGCTACAGACAAAACCAGCAGAAGGTTGCTAGGTAGGAATTGGGGACTTCAGCTGGAATTGATCCATTGGTCATACAAGGCTATCATTAAACCCATGGTCAGTTATGCCTCAATAGTATGGTGGCAAAAAACTAAGCAGAGCACGGTAGAAAAAAGCTGCAGAAAATTCAACGGCTTGCCTGTCTCAGCATAACAGGCGCCAATAGCACCTGCCCTACAGCAGCAATCGGAGCCTTGCTAGGCTTTCTTTACCTACATTGACAGGTGTCAAAAGAGGCCTTACCAAATGCGCTAATGCTTCATAGAGCTAACAAATTCAATTCAGGAAACCTGACGGGTTATTTAATGATATTAGGGGAACATTCCTAGTGAGCTAATGACTTGGAGCGTTACTGATGTAATATTGGGAAGATATCACAATGATTAAGCCTACAAGGTAATAATACTGAACCGTCAGGATTGAAACCTGGGAGGACCCAAATTCGAACGGCGTTCAATGGTACACAGATGGGTTAAAACAAGAAATGGGGACCCAAGCAGGAATTTATGGCCCACGATGCCACCTTTCCATTCTCAGGCAGAGATATACGCCATAGGTCTCTGTGCCATAAAGAGCCTGAAAAAAGACCTGTAGGTGCAACCATAACTATACTTACAGACAACTAGACTACATTAAAAGCTATCGCAGTCAATACATGTCAATCTAGGCTTGTTTGGGAGTGTCTCTGTGGTGGGTGCTAGGGCATGAAGACCACTATGGAAATAAGAAGGTTGACAGACTGGCTAACAGGGCTGCAAAGGAACCAATGATCGGTCCCGAGCTCTGCAAAAAAGCCCCATCAAGACCTACCTAAAGAAATGGGAGGACCAATCTAAAACCTTGTACTGGCAAAAAATACCAGGACAAAAACAAGCGAAGAAGTACATCACTACTTACACCGCCCGGCACAAAAATTTTCCCGTGGAGAACACTGAAATGTGCCCTGTACATAATATGAACTCTTTGAGATACGGTAGTAACAAAACGTATGTATAGTTTTAATTTAAAAAATTCTCTTTATGAATCCAACAAACTTTTATTTTATGTAATCTTCTGTTAACTCAGGTGTTGAAAGTGTAACGTATCATAAATTAAAAACCCTGTTTAATATTCTAATTCCCTTGTCAAATCAAAATACTCACCTCTTCAATGAAAGCAATGGTTCCATTCACTGGCACAATCCCAATTTGCTCACTTTGTAAAGAAGGATGAGATCGAATCCGCAATCCTGCCGAGGGTTTAGCTACAAATTTCCTCAATTTATTAGGTTGTGTGCCTGGTTTTTTCGATAAGTTCTGACTTGGAGGTGTCATACCCTGTGGAGGTTCTTTCACCTCCACTTTGAACTCCTAAACAAAAATTTCAATACATTGATAGCCCTCAACATAATTTCAATAACCTTACCTGAGACATCATGTAACCATCGATATAGACGACTATTGAATAGCAACCAATTGACGCAGGAGTCCAGGTTGCACTATAACTTCCATCACAATTAGGTCGTACAAGCATATTTTCACTATATCTTTTCACGGGTGGATGAATGTACCTCAATTCTTCAAAGGAATAATTCTGATAAGCTTTCATAAACGTTATTGAGTGGAAACACATTTTGTCTTTAATAGTAGTCTCATACGGTTGATTCATTTCTAAAGTTCCACCGATCAATCGAGCTTCCGGTTGACTCACTCTTCTCATTTTCCTGCTGGAATCGTATTGACCACTTTTTTTATCGATGGGGATAGCTTTGACTTCCACCTTCATGTTCGGGCAATGGACAATGTCTGCATATTGGTCGCATGTAAAAACTGTAATGATTGCTGGCCATCCATACCGCAAGTCGTCTCTTGAGTACATAACATGACATTTTGACGGATCCACTCGACTTCCAGGTTGTAACCACTGGGCTAACCTACCTCCACTTGTTCCGGCAACACACCCAACGAAATCCCTCAAGAATTGACGCTCATTTGAGTTTACACTGCAACAAAATTGAAACAAATTAGATTTGATACATCGAATAATTTGAAATTATGATGACTGTGATGGTCTTAATTGATGAAATTTGAAAGGATTTATCGTCTGCTTAAAATGTAGTTAGTTATATGGGGCGATGTGTTCACGTTTTTCATTCATAAAAATTTGAAGATATGCGGGATGCAGATGCATACAAAGGAACTTGCAGTTGGTTGGTCAGGACCGTACTAGCGTACTAGCGAAATTTTGCGTGCCCAATAAAATTTAACTTGTAACATTCTTTGCGAGCAAAACATTTTTAGTACAAGTTACATTATTTCAGAAAGTATACATATTTTCACCTATTGTGGTATTTCAATTTTACCAGAAAAACAGTTTTGGATTTAAATTATTATATAAAAGCGAAACACATACAAATTCGTCTGTGAAGCGAGTGCAGCAGATTTTTTCCGTGCGTTTACTTTGTAACTTCACGAGTTTATTGAAATTCTAGAATTAATTATATGTTCAGTAATTAATATTATGCTGTTGATATCACCGTGTTGACAAAATTGTAATTCAAAATAAACCGCAGTTGTTTGCTCGATTAGAAACGAAAAGCAGCTAAAAGGAACTTGTCATTAATGCATTATTATAACTATGGTCCAAGGTTGTCTTTTCATGCGGAATTGGTTTCTTTTTAAGTGAGTCAAATTTCTGCGAACTAATTATCATTCAGAATCTAACAAACAAACTATAAACACATATTCATCATACATTCATTTTGAAAACAATTCTAATTACATCGTACAAACGGATATTGTCAAGACATTATTTCTGAACCTAGATAAATATTTAATAATTCCTGCATGAGAATCTGCATAATAAATTTTCTCAATGATAACACATTTTCAACGATATAGATTTTGGATATGTGCTCTGAAACTGTTCTTCGTGATTCTTCATCAAAATGACCTCCTAAATCAGAATATGATCTTCATATCGTAGTGAGAACACTCTCCCCATCTATTTTTCTGGCATTTTATGACACTGATCTACATGAAAAACTGGTCTGACACTATTCCTACACATTCTTATATGAAATCTCCAACCCAATTAGTATATAACTTTCATTTTCCCTCATCACCGCACATTTTTAGAGAGTCTACCTATGATTATCACTTTTTAAGGAAAACGAACCTTGTACTTATTAAAAAATTAGGACTGGTGCTTGAAATACGATCCAGAAACCTAGTGGAACAATGCAGAAATTAAGTATTGTCGAAGGCAAGAGTAATGTTGTTTGTTTCTGCAATTTAAATATATGTTATGGGCAAAGTGATTAATCGGGCATTATGAATAATGCCCGGGCATTATAAATAATTCTTGAATTGTTTCTTATCGGTTTTAGCATCAAACTTGTTTTGTATTTTTTCGGAATTTC
>JAUIMX010000451.1:0-12082 GCA_033557805.1 Phaenonotum sp. SLE1380
TGCAATTGTGGACGAAACGTCGGCAACTGACAATGCCTATACACGGTGTATTCCTGAAATACCTTTATCCAATTCTTGTGTTTGTTTATCAGTCTTTTAATGGCTGTTTTTTTGTTTTTTTTTAATTTCTAATGATTCTTTCGTTCTTCCTTTTTTTCGTTTGAATTGTCAATATGTAAAATCTTTGTGTTATTTGAAAGTTTATTTTTACTATTATACAAGTGATTACACATTTCTGAAAGTTTACAGTCTTTTATATGTTCATTAATCGTTGTTTTGAATTTTCGCCCACTTTCTCCAAAATATTATTAGATTCTATAAACTCACTTTTTTCAAGATTATTTTTTTATATTCAATATTAATTAGTATAATATAATAATTCAGCATTTAGCATAGAAGACAACCAATACAATAGATGCTGTCTATTTTAAATTTATATTATGTTCGAGTTAAATTTTTCTTTAAATTTAATTATTGTTATTTTGGATATTATAATTGGTTATTCTGTAGGTTTCATTTATTCTTTTCCATGTTATTGCTTATGTTGTTTTTGTATCTTCGTGTATATTTTTTGTTCTTCATATTTTCTACCATTTTCCTGTATTATTTCAATTAATTTCAGTCTTTTCTAAATAGGGGAATGATTCTTCATTTTATAGTACTGAATTTATGCAGATTTCAAAACTGACACTAAACTAAAATTGCAATTTTAAATGAAAAATGTCATAAATCCAATGTAAAGGTCAATTTGCTCTGATACTATTGAATCATCAATTTGTTTACTGAATTATTGATCATATTTATGCCCCTACTTAGTGAGTAAGAAATGAAAACATCCAATAATTTAGAAAACGTAAGATTATCCAATGTTTTTTAAATTTATTTATAATGGCCATAATGACCTAGAAACAATAGGTCAAATTGTACGTGCCTTTTAGCAAGGCAAATTTCTACAAAATATTTAAATATTAATACAATTAGTTCAAAATTCTAATGCAATATTCCGAGAAAATCAAAACAAATAAATGTGAAATTGTCGCAAAAACAACCTGCGTCTACTAAAGCCACTCAATGAATTTTATTGAGTTTATGTCGAATTTTAAGCTCATAATCAGTCGTTTCAAGAAACAACAATAAAAGTTGTTGTGTATAGATACAACTTCTCGGCATTACGTTTTAATTATTTTAAAGCGATTTTAATCTCACTTAGTATTGCAAAACATAAGGCAACAAACTCGTCTAGTAGGTCATTTGCCCCATTCTCCGACTTGTAGTAGTTCGACGCTAAATATAGCTTAGGGTACCTTTGGTTGCTTATTTTCTATACCCAAGTATATATTAATAATTCGGAGTCAACATTGAATTTGCATACGAGTTGTTATCGGCCGTGTTGTTAAAGGCAATAATAATTAGATTGCAAATTACGACACATTTCGTTAGCAACCAACTTTTGCTCGTCGCACAATATGTTGCCTACACTTCTCAATTTTGATTCTTTGTAGTTAGGGCTAAACGAATCCCTCGTTTTATAATTTTGCACCCTAATTTCCATTCAGTAAATCAGCAGGTTGACTGTGAAATTGTTTAATCGGATAATGAGTAAAGCGCTTCGTTTGAATAATTTGCTAATTACTTCATTCACAATTTTCCGTATTTTGTGATAAATCTGATTAGGGAATTGATTGTTTTAGTTAGTGATTATAGTATTTGTCAATGGGAGAGGTTATCATTGTCACATCATTATTATTTTGATGTTGTGTATCATTCGTACTTGGACTCTATTTATGTAAGACGCTTCAGGTTGTTCGAAATTCTTGTCTGAGATTTATTTTTAATATCGGGTGCGGTTGGTACAATTCTCATATGCTACAGAAGACCGATTGGTTGCGTATGTCAAATCGTCGAGGACTTCACTGTCGTGCACTATATCACACTATCATCAGGGAGTAGATACCGTAGTATTTGTATAACAAAATTAGGTATAAGACCGATGTTCACAGTGTTGACATCAGGAGAAAGGATATGTTAACTATTCCTAAACATCAACTACAAATCTTTGAAAGATCTTTTAGTTTTAGTGTTACACATTATTCTCAAAACATTAAATTGTGTACTTTTTAAAAGGGAGATGAAGCAGCTGCTTTCAACTACGGAATTCACGTTTTAGCATATCAGTATCTCGATACTTCATGTTTTTTCATTCATTTTTTTTGTTATTTAATTTTATACGTTGCTGGGTGGTCATGGGGAGGGTCGTTCATATTGAACAATTTTTTTAATTTTATTATAGAAGGTAGTGAGTGAAACAGTTGAAAAGTTATTTGACATTTAACACTACTCCTTTTGGCGTAATTGTTGGGTACATAATTTTATTTTATATCATCTCAATAATATGTATACATAAATTACACTGTTCGTATACATCATTTATATTCTCACTTACTATATATTATTGAATACTTTGACCAGTCAAAATCAAGTGAAATTTGACGAGAAATAAATCTATCTACCAATTCATGAGCGTTTATATTTTCTAATCCCAAAAATGCTCAAAATCTTAATAAACAAAATTTTACTTTTTCTTTATTGGAAAAAAACTCCCAGAAAATAAAATTTAAATACGAACTAATAAACCTAATTATTTCTATGAGTTTTGAATCGCCCTATATACGAAACATAACCGGTCATTAACTTCGAGTCGAGGGCAGATCAACTGAACTGACGACTCAACATCTGAAGGTTACTTTTGTTTTCCTGACGGTCATATTTAGACCAGCGAGCGACTTGAATTGTCTCTTGTGTGTTGACCTTGTAACGAACTTAATTAATTCTAAAAATAATGCAACATGTTCCGAACTAATTTAAGGCAGTCAATTGAACAAATTAATTTCCTTACCTACACCATTAAATTTGAAAATTACAGTTCGGTACTTGTACATTTTTATAGGGTAATTTTAATAATTGAAGAGCCTAGCAATGCCGCCTCGATTCATCCGCATCCGTTCTCTATACGTATAGCGATTCATCCGTTCTCTAGTATATAGTAAGACGTGCATTATTTATCTTATTAAAGTGCATTCGGAATAAACATATACCGATAACTGTCGCGGTGTTGAAATAGTACATTACAGACCTGACCCTGACAATCACACTAGCATATCTTATTTACTAAATGAGCAAGGTTATTGTTATCACTATCCAAACGAAACTTCATTAAAAATACGAATATCAATATTGAATGTCCGCCTGAAAAATCTTCTATCCTCCGCTAACCATGACATGCTTACAAAAAATGTTCGCAAGGAAATGGCAATGGCCTAAAAAATTCATTGATTCGCAACTTCCTCATAGTTTAAAAATATTCTTTGAATGTAGACGTCAAGTGGCCTACAAAATTCCACCAATGAAATAATTTGAATGATTATTCAATCACTTCCGCATTGGTGTTTTTTTTATTTTTATTTTTTGTTTTTATCTTTTATCCACGTGTTTTACTCACATTTCTTTAGTTTCGCAAAAAAATCGATTAATAAATGAACAGTAGGGGGACAAATTATTAAACAGGGCACATATGTATTAATAGTGAATGTTTAAAGAAATTCAAAAGTACTGGAAAAGTCCTTCACACCCACTACACAAGATGTCGATAAATGTCAAACTTTATCCAAAATGCAACTGTCTCTAAATATCAAATTGCTTTACATGGTTGTAATTTATAGCAATTTTAACTATCAACGCATTAGGTTTTGTTAATCACATATGCCATACTGTGATAAAGATATTTATTTTATATTTAATTTTCTTGATCATTTTGAGTAATATTCATAATTATTATATTATTATGTATATTAATTCCTTGTTGGTAAAATAATATATACTTTCATAGATATTCATCTTTATATTTTTGTATCCCCTTTTAATCCGAAATCATCTATTTCATGAAAATTAATAATTTTTTTCATACTATTCCGAAACTATTGCATATTTCAGATTGAAAATTTTGGTTGCAGACGTGCAAAATAAATTAATTCAAAAATTGACAACAGTTGAATATAAATCATAAAAACAAAAGTAAAAGTGAAAGATATCCCCAAAACCACTAACACAAAGCGTTTTAGTTATCATTTAACAAAAAATATTAGTTAAACATCGCTTGTAGCCATTTTACATTCAAATTCATGAGGTAGTTGTCTTTAGGAAATGTTAAATTTGAATATAAATCAGCCAGCAGTGCTTCATCGTTTTACCTTTTCGTTTTTAATTCCGCAGTAGCAATGAAAGGCTACTAAATTCGCAAATAATTTCACCCAATTTGGTTTGATTGCTAAATATACCCAACAATGACGTTACGTGGCTATTTATAGGATTCATCTGCATAGTATTTAGAGCAACCTTTTGTTATAATGTGCTTTCGTTTGCCAAAATACGTTTAAAAGCTATTGAAGACCTTGACAATCCAACGGAATAATTCAATGTCACAATTTGAACTTGAATTCGGCATTCTTTGTTTTGTAGTGTTTGCAATTCGACCTACTATTCGTTTTCCAAGTACGAAAACAAAATAATTGGGAAGATATAATAGACAGTTGGAAGTTTTTTCAATAACACTGTCGAAAATTATTTTAGGTTCGTAATCTATTAATTTTCTTATTTTAATTTCAAAATACGTTGAAGCTGCTATTTTCAAAGAACATTTAACAAAGAAATTTAAACGGAACAGGTGAAAATAATTGTAAAATTTTTCTATATATCTAAAAATAATCAGGTAGGTACATAAATTTATTTCTGGACTCCCATCGGCAAAGTTCTGATACGAAATTACGTGAAAAATGTTGGAATTTGTTATCAGAAGCAATTTTTCGAATTCGTACTTCATATAAAATTTAAACGTTATTAAATATGATAATTTTCATTGTAGATCATAAGTAAATAAAAACGTCATATTCGGCGTGCTACGTACGAAATCAGAATTAAATTATTGGTATTTCTGTCGGAAAGATAAGGTTTAGAGCACAGAATAAATATGTATTTAGTTAAATTTCTATTTATAAAAATTGATGTGCTCTGTAGAAAATTTTCTAAGAATTTCATGGCATGAAAATTCTAGAATTGTGACTGAAGAATTATATCGTTATTTAGTATCAATTGTCGTCGATATTTTTGTTTTTATTCAGTTTAGAGCATAGAACACATATATTATTGACTCTCCAATAAAACTACAAATCTTGGACTTGAACAATTCTCATTTTTAGCAAAAAGAAAGATTTTTAAAAATATTTTCAATTTGGATCCCGCATATTTTAACAATGAAATCAATACACCGAGGTTTGTCATACTAATATACCCAAGAATGCCTCAATCCCATGATAAATATGTCACATGTCTGTCTTGCAATATTAGATCGCGCACCTTTTTGGTACAACAACCAATTTTTATAAACCTTTACGAAATCTTTTCTTGAGCGAACTACGGCCATGGGAAAACCCTGTATAGTACTGATAACAAGAGGTTTTTTGATGGTGCTTCATCACCAGATCATCTAGAATTAATTTTAAAGTAGCGCCACGTTAATTTTTTGATATTCACTGATTTTTACAAATTTTTGGAATATTCGTTAATTTCACTTGTTCCAATGGCTAAACTGAATCACTACGCCTCTGAATTGAAGTATTTGGGGTATGTACGTATCGAACTTCTTGAACTAAGGAGAAAAACCAGCGCATTATTGAACATTAACGACACTAACCTCAAATTTTCGTTCTCGTAAATATGGAGTTGGAAGCAAAAAAACTCGCCTTGAATCATGCAGAAGCATCACAAAGGGCACAAAACACTGCAAAACACTGATCGCTAACCATTTTCACCATCAAAACCACCCTTTAGTACTTGTAAACAAACGGTTTTTGACATAAGCACTACTAAACTAAAGATGGTGGCATAAAAACAATACCTGATCGCGTGACGTCACGCACTAGCCACCTAACTATCCGTCCATCCGATATTGAACCGTGCTCGTTAAAAACTCAATATCAATTAGCACGTAAATTTTTAGCTGTATTTAAATATTGCATTGATTATTAGATATATAATTCTTATTTCAATAGTTTTCTTGAAAGCGAATAGGTAAAAGTTCGTCTAGTTGTGTTCCTTGTAGG
Source organism: Phaenonotum sp. SLE1380 (assembly GCA_033557805.1). Taxonomy (NCBI): domain Eukaryota; kingdom Metazoa; phylum Arthropoda; class Insecta; order Coleoptera; family Hydrophilidae; genus Phaenonotum; species Phaenonotum sp. SLE1380. Next base: position 6,156 of record JAUIMX010000451.1, read on the forward strand.
TACCGACCAATATCCGATGGATGGTTTAGCTCCGTCAACTGACAGTTAGTGCTTTTATACGACGCCATTTGCAAAATTTGTTTGTGTTTTCGAGAAGTGTTGGGTTCAAATCGTTTTCTTTGTGAGGGAATTGATGGAGTCGAGTGTTTTGAAGCGTTTAGTGCTGTTCAACATGCTCCTGTGACATTCATGCCTTGACATTCATTCTTTTGATTTTCATCGATGAAATTGGCTAAATTGCAATAAGGGTAGGCACTATGCGAAACCTTCCAAAAAATTGGGGGTTTTCCGCAATTGAGTTAAAAATGCTTTGAAGTTAGTTATTACGTTGCTTTTACCAGAAATTTTGATTATTTCAAGAAGTTTCCTACATTACAGTTGTAATTTCCATCATAAATCAACGTTTTAGTAGATTTTCGTATGCACAAATTTTAATGAACATATTGTTGTCAATTTGAGGATTATCATTTAGCACCACCAATAGCTCAGTTGGTAATTACTAGGGTTGAAGTTCAAAGGTCCTGGGGTTCGATACCCACGGATCTGTAGGAATTTTTTTTTTAGGATTTCTTGACATTTAAATTCTAGAATAGTAGTTGAAGAAATATATCGTAATTTAGTGCCGATTGTTGTTGATTTTTTGATTTTAAGTAAAGTTGAAAACTTAGAAAAAATATGTGCTGTTTGGGCCTTCGTGGCTACATGCACAAGGCGTTGTGTTTGTAATTCTAAAAGTCGGGGGTTCGAATCCCACGCGGAACATTGTCATTTTTTAATTGGAAACATTGCAATAAGAAAGCTAATAAACCATGGATGTTTGGGTTTGTAGGCTAAATGGTTTGATATCTCGAAGAGCAAAAAAAAATGTCTATGTGCAGTTAAACTCCTGTTTTGAAAAACAGAAATAATATATGAGTACCAACTTTTGGTGATATTTTGTGTATTCATATGAAGGTTGGAGCATTATTACTATGTAAATATTGTAATATTGATGAGAAAAGTTTTGAATAATTCTCTCCTTGTAAGAAAAACATTTTCTTCAAAATAGTCTATACTTGGTGCTGCAAATGCGTGAAGAAAATATACGTCTTTGTATCAGTGGCGACTTTTGGAGAATGTTTAGGATTATCCAAGAATGGCATCATTTGAGATAACTATCCTTAAACTTTGAAAACCAAAATTTGTAATCAGGAATACCAGCGCGTTTCGTTTGGATACTAGAACTCAAAAAAGGAGCATTATAAATTTTTCACTCACTAATATCAAGTTCTTTGACCCCCACTATTAGCAATCACATTGTTATCTTTGAATGATAGGAACTACCCCTATTGAAACGTTAGTAATCAATTCAATCTCGAGTATCATTTTTTGAAAAAACAAAATTAAACGAGCACTTTCTTACCAGATTATTCATTTTTCGTTCACAAGACGGCTTCACTCCACTTGTCTTGTACCGAAGAGTAAAAGGAAAAAAAATTCAAGATAATTATTGATGAACAGAAGAATCAACGAGAACAGTCAACATTTTTATTTTCAAAACATTTTTTAATCTGTGAACGATTGCCCGAAGAAGAAAGAGCTAATCATTTTAAAACCAGTAGAACGAAAAATAATTTCATAGGAAAATGCCTGTTTTACTTCGTTTTTTCTTTCTTCAAAAAATAATAAAAGTCCTACCGGGAAACACAAACATCAAGTTCATTTATCCTAATTATATTTTCGCACTTCGCAAATGAAATACTCGAGACGCAATCGCTAAAACCAATATAGGACACCTCAGAAAGCAGAACATGTCTTGAGAAAACAGGACGATTATCAATCCCAGTCTAATATCATGTTCAAAATTGTTGCCTGCGATCAATCTATGGAATCCGAAAATTTCGAAAAATATCGCATATCTTGAGAACAATTAAATAGCTGAATATGCACAATAGAAGGTAATTACATAACTTGTCGTTGTATCATGAGATGACTACGAAAATACATCGCCCTACTTATACAGGTATCCCATAAAAGAGCTGCCAAACGTTAACAAAAGATTCTTGACATCATTTTAGACCTATTTAAGGCAATTTATCTCAGTTCAAAAATGCGCCTCTGAAGAGTTACTGGCCATATAGAAGTTATTTTTAAATTAGTTTTAGTAAATGAATAGTTTCATTATTTCCTCTTTTATTTATTGTAGAAATACATAAGGTATACTCATACCATATCGTTAAAATGCACCGTTTCTGAGATAAAGGTGTTCAAGTGTTCGTAGTCGCTCGTTACGAGAAAAATTTAAACAAATTTTTTTTTGATCTAGTAGGCGTATGTCAAAAATTTTGCTGTATACAATTATTAGATTCAACTTCAGTGCGTGTTCAATTCTATAATTCGTTGTTGTTTTATAATAGGACGATATTTTAAATTCCTATTAGTAATAAAAATCTAGCGATGTCAGGTTCAAAATAAAATAATTTCATTGACTCAAGCATGTAGCGATTGCATACAAGACAAAATTTGACATAAGATTGAAAAACTACAATTATTTTATTTTTTGTAATAATCAGCGACTACGAACAGAAATACCTTTATTTCAGAAACGGTGCATTTTATCGGTATGGCCTGAGTATACCTGTTTTATGTGATCGGTATTTCTACAACAAATAAACGGAAGGATAATCAAAAATATCAATGTGTTAAAAAGTAATGCAAAAAAATAAAATAAAAAGTAGTACAGGTTATCACAGCGTCCTCTACATGATTTGAAGGAACTAATTAGATATTTCAATTGACTATTCCAAAATAATTACTAGTATTGCATCAAATTTAATTTAAATCGCTTCAAAATTATGGAAGCTAGTGCAAATAAACAAAATTTGAAAAATAATTTCCATGACCAGTAATTCCTCAGGGGTGCATTTTTGAATAAAGATAAATGGACTTATATCGACCGAAAACGATGTCAAGAATCTCTTTTTATCGTTTGACAGCACTATTGAGGAACACCTGTATAATAAGATTAGACATCGGACATCTTGCTAAGGGGTTGCTGGCCACATGGTCAATGACATCACTTCATATGACCAATTTCAATAAGCATTCGTTCAGATATAATACTGCAAATTCACATGAACAAGTCTCACTTCAAAGTAAAGTATTATTGATTGGACAATTCACGAGCACAATAAAAAGTTTTTATTCAATAGAGAAATTTCCTTTTCTTTTCCTTCAAGGTGTGTTTCGATTAGTCATTGGATAAGTTCGAAATTTTGTTGATAGGGTCTTGAATACTGTATATGCAAACTACATTAATTTCAAATTGACGTCCTGATAGAAATGGGATCTGTAAGTGATAGGATGTAATATTGCCTATATTTTATTCTTTTTCAAAATTTAGATCGATAGCGTATGTAACTGAGTGAAAGATTTATTTTCTAAGAACACACTGTGGTATAGATAATGTGACCATACGTCCCGCTTTGGGCGGGACTGTCCCGCTTCCAGGCTGTCTGTCCCGTTGTTCCCAGAGAGAGCAAAAGTGTCCCGTTCTTGCAAATAGAGCTAATTCATTAACTGCATTTATTTATTATGTAACCTATGTATTTATTAGGAATATATCTGAATCGTAACTTACTAATTGTAGGCGTCCCGCTTTGACACGGTAAAAAAATGGTCAGGTTAGGTACAGACAATTTAATACTTACACTCTAATCAAGACATTGGTATCAAATATTGGAATTGAAACTAGATGATTTAAATCATTACAAACATCGAAAATGGCATTCAAGGAGCTCATCAACGGATAAGAACACGTACACAAAAAAAATCGATTTTTTTGATTTTCAAAAATTCTCAATGAAGCTAAATGATGTATAGTGGCAAGGTATTGAAATACTAAATACCGATACAATAAGGTGACTTCCTAAGTAACGTTAAACTAAGTTGAAGAAAGTCTGAATGGTTAGGTTAGAATTCGTTAGATTTAATTGGGTTAAGTGGAAGAGCGAGCTGTAATGACAAATTGCTTGTAACAGCGAACTTCGCGCTTTGGTATATGTAACAACTACTTTATAACGTTTTTTTACAACTTACAATGTCTGTATTTTTGTGTCAATCAAGTCATTTGTTATTATTAATCTATTTATACAGTACTTTTTTATTCCATTAGTGTATAGGATTTCACATGGGAAAACCTTACCTGGGGTATACGGTTTTACAACTGGGGATTTCTGGAAGAAATTTTGTACAGTGAAAGTTGGTACCAATTTCTTGGTGCTTTAAAAAATTTAAAGCTGTATGATGTGGAATAACGTAAAAAGTATTAATAAAGTTTGACTATTTACGAATAAAATTATTTATTAGAATGCTTTGCTTTGAAATCAAAATGATTTGCGTTACTCTGAATTGTCATTAATTCTACATCCTACGTTCTAAAAATTTTCAAGGCATCAAGAAAATAGCGCAGACCTTCACTGTGCAAAATTATATTCAGAAATTCCCAGTGGAAAAACCGTGTTCATTAGGTGAAGTTTTCCCATGTAAAATCCTATGTACTATCGGGGGAAAATGCACTGTGTATGCGTTTATTCTCAATAAATTTGTACATTAGGAGCCTTCGTGGTTACATGCATAAGACGTTATGCTTGTAATCCGAAGGTTGTGGGTTCGAATCCCAAGGGGAACATTGGCACTTTTTAATTGGAAACATTGCAATAAGAAGGCTAATACACCATGGATGTTTGTGTTTGTAGGCTAAATGGGCTGAGATCCCGAAAAAGCCATAAAAAATTGTATATTTCCGCTTTTATGAAAAGGAGAATATCGTTCAGAACTCATTAGGCTATTTTCTACCAAATAATAAGTTATATGGAAACATTGCTAACGTCCTGACAATAACATCACTTTACATAAAATAATTAATCATAAATCGTCGTTGAATATTTAAATCAGTGTGGAACAACTTAGAACTAGTAGTACACATCCTGATCACCAAATTAATTAACGTGAATAAATTTTTAAATAATTTTATGTTGAAACTAAAAATGTTGAAGGTGCCGATATTCCATAAACTCCTACGTCACGAAATCCATTAGTAACATACAGTGAATCCTCAATTTTGCGGACCAAGTCCGTTAAATTCGAAAAATCCGTAAAACGGAAATACTATGAACATTCCATGAATAAAAGATTTGAGAGAAAAAGATTTGCCACTTTAGAACAGCTACATCTTAACCAGGATCTTCTCTCATTTTCATATGATATTTGGTTACACTTTGCATGCATCAAACGTCACTTTGCAGTGTTAATCTTTAAAATTTCTGTTTTGATTTTCATAGATTCGATATTGTTGGTTTTTTAACTCCGTATTCAATACATAACTGCGATACGGAAGCGCCCGACTCTATTTTTTTTATCAACTCTAATTTACGAACGACACTTAAATGCGTTTTGTATCGTTTATAATAAAAGCACAAACCACGATTGTTCGATCAATGAATGTTTTCTTGGTAGATTTCTAAATCAAAATAGAAGGGCATAAAACGAGTTTTTTTCAAAGGATGGTCATTTCCTCAATTGTTAGGGTTTATTTAAAATGTACGTCGCACGTGTCTACCTTCAAAACGAGTCGAAATAGAAAATTGCCATAAACTGTCTAATTTACTAAGACACATTTGATTTCATAAAAGAAGGCTCCCAAGTGTTTTACCTTTCTCTTAGACCATAAATACAGAGTGTCCCGTAAATGGTAATGGATTAACCACAGATTTCTGGGGCCAAAATAGGAAGATTTAACCAAATTTATTTATATCCAAAAATGCTTCCCTAAGGAGCTATTCAACATCAAAGTTCTTTGGGAAAAAAAGTTTTTTTCTTATTAAAAGAGTATGCCTTGTCCGATTTTCGTGATTTTTTGTATGATGTATCATGTGATCATAAGTCAT
>JAUIMX010000452.1:0-12077 GCA_033557805.1 Phaenonotum sp. SLE1380
CCATCATAAGAAATCGTAAGATTTTTGAAGACCCCCCCTCCCCCCTAAAATCCTTACGTAATTTATGGATGCTCCCTAGTGAGAAATCATAAAGTTTTTGCTTTTTGGAGTTTATATTTTTATAAATTATTATTGTAATTTAATGCATCTATTTGATAATTATGTTTGATATAGCATAATTTCCCTAGATTTAGTAAAAAGTTGATCAAATGTTAAGGTGTGCGGTAAACAGCGACAAATACAGTACCAACAAAGTTAGAAGCAAATATAGTTTTTCTCTAAAAAAAAAAACAAATTTTGACCAACTATTTAAATAACACCCTCTACATAGATTTGCATCACGTATTATAACCTCAATCCCAGGAAAATCAATTATTTGCAATATACTTACTTGACACTCTGTTTAACATTGCACTGTTCGTTGATACCAATTGGTACAAAATTCAATCTGTCAACAAATACACCATTGCCTGGTGGGGAGAAAACGATATTATATGATTTAGTTTCCAGAGGATGTAGTAAAGTAGTGAAAGAAGAAATGAGTTCAGTTTCCGTTTTGGCAATCTTGAAAGCGTTCCCAGATATTACTAGTTGGAATCGAATCTTTTTGTGACTTTTATTCCTTAAGAGAAACTTTTGAGAATTACTCCTCCCTACTTTAACACAGCCCCAAATCAACTCATTTTTCGTGGTGTCTATAGGTAACCTTCCACCCATCATATCCATGGTGCTACCACTACGAACTGAAGACATGCTTCTATCACCCTCTGCCTCCGGAGTCGTAAATTTTTCTTTCAAAATATTTGTCTTGACAGTTTGCTGAATATTTTCTTTGTTTTCGTTTGGACTTAAATTACTAGTGAGATCAGACTTCAAATGACACGGACACTTTGAATTCCCTATTTGTTGGTTCGAATTAATTTGATCTATCTCTTTATTAGAGGGACTTATGTAAGTTTTTGAAATCACATTTTGTTGATTGTTGATGTTCGAGTTTGGCGTTAGCGTTGTTGTCTGAACCTGAAATCAGTAAATAAATATTCAAGTGGGACTTGAAATAAGTTGTAGAACGTACAGCTACATTGTCTTCTAGTTCAGCAAAAGTAGAATAAAAAGGTGGTTCAAAATCACTTGTTAGTTTGCTATAAGTGGAAGCTTGTAAACTATTATTTGTAGGCCCTGCCACAGACTGAAAAGCATAAGAATTACTGCTTACATTTGATGCTCTTGCATTTGTGTTTGATTGTGGTGGTCTGTCATTTTGTTTGCGGATTAGGTATTCAATAATTCTTGGGGAATCATATTGATCATCTGATAGCAACTGTAAATAAATTGAAAATTATTATCAACTTAGTTAGAAATTTATTAAAAAAATTTCAAGATACTCATCAAACATCACATGATGATAGAAAAGGAAAAAAGAATTTGACCGGATTATTAATTTTCATTTGCTTATTTGTCTGGGTAGACTTGTGATATTTCGTCAAAACAAATACCATGTTAATCCAAATCTACCATAATATAATAAGCGTGCTTGTTTTACGTTAAATAAAACCATTTTTCGTCTATGTGGACATGATTGAACAATTCTTCAAAACTTCTATTCAGTCTCACTTTCGACAAAACTTTCATTTCTCCAATCTGTTTTCATCTGTTACCTAAGGTTTTACAATAGAAGATATACCTACACATTATTTTTCGATTGAAAATGTCAACAAATGTAGACATTAGGATATCGACGGCATAAGACAGACTATAAGTTTAAAGGAACATCCCTAACTTTGGTTGACTTTTTGAAATAATCTTCCAGTCCACATTTAGCAAGCTGTTTTTGAGCTATTTTCAAACTTCTGGGCACGGACAAACTGGCTTCAAACTTACTTGCACCTTTATTCATGGTATCAAGCTTCAGTTTCACTCAACTACATAATACTCCATGATATGATGTTCCACACCTGTTTAGTGGTTGAGATTGTAATTTTTTTTTCAACAAGTATCTTTATTTATAACAATATCTGCCATTTTGTGAACGGGCAGGTATAAAATTATTTTTTATGAAATGAAGTTTCAATCTTATCGTTATTTTTGACAGAAACAAAAGTGAATGTCATACAAGTATGTATTTTGTTTGCCTAATATCATAATAATATCATATAAATATAATTTATTAGAATTCTTCACTATGTCTCTTCAATTTTTAAAATAATATTGAATGTAGGTATATTCTATTTTTGCATGGAGGGAGTACTAAATAAATACCAATAATATTCATAAAATGAAAAAATTAAAAAGAACACTACTGTTCGTATCAGTTAAATCTCCTTATCAACATAAAAAAATAATTTACCTTTTGAATCTGTGAGAGGGTCATCATACTTTGTTCACGTATGCTTTCATTGTAGTAAGAATCTGATGGTTTATGTTGCAATTCTGATTCACGAACAGGTTCATCTGACAGATAGCTAGATTCATATAGAGGTTCAGGAACATATTTTTCAGGACTTGGGTTTGAGAATATATCAGTCATTTCTGGATTCTTTCGACAAAAGAAATCTCCAACAGAATATTTGCCAGAATCTTCATGAACAGGACTTGAAAACGAAGATACGCGTGAATCAGTTGGAACTGGAATATCTTTTGCTTTTCTCCATGATAGCTCACGCTCCTTCATTTGTTCCATTGCAAGCTCTGCGGGTTGGAATAAATCGCTTTCTGATTGACCTATTGAAGATCTTGATGTTGACAATTGTTGATAAATTTCTCTAATGCCAATATCCGATTTACGTAACTTATTGGCAAGATCTTCAATTTCTTTTGCATAGGAGAGACGCTCTAAAAAAATTTTTTTCAATTGAAATTACTTCAAGTTTACTACATGTTTAGTTCGAGCTTTTATTGAATATTGTTTGGGTTTTTTAGTCTGTAATAACAATTCTTTCAATTAAAATATGACCATTAATTTTTATTGTAGATACAGTGAACCCTCGATTCAGCGGACTAATTGGGGATAGGTGTTGTCCATTACATTGAAAGTCGTTTTTGTTTTTTTTATCAATTCATCCAGAGGTGAATATTGATTGGTTTGAGAGCAAAGCCCATATATGCCTGAATTCAGTACTCTAACCCATCCTATATCTGGAGACCAATGTTGAGCATGTGTTCCCAGATCACATCGTACACTGTTTTTTGATTGTACAACAAGAGACATAACAGATTAGTGGGAAATGGAATCTTCAACAAAACTAAACATTTTACTAGATGGTCGTTTATAATCCCATTCAGTTTGCAAGCAAACAATAGGTGATGTAGAGTTGCCACTTCATATCCACATTTGCAATCCTCCATGTCCAATATTCTCATTCTATATAGATGGCTAGGATATCTACCGTAATCAGTTTTAAGTCTCACAATAATGGAAAGATAATTTCTAGGGATATGGTAGTTCCGTAGTTTAAGAGTAAACAGGAATCAATTTTTATTGACTCGATGAATGTGTTAAAATCGTTACAAACACACAAACATCCTACACAGACACACCCTATCATTTTGACAATCTTGACAACAATAGAACTGGACTCAGCTGGCTTTGAAGTGCATTTCGTCTGGGTTAAGAGCTACGTTGGTATTGCACCTAATGAACATGTCGACCATTTGGCTAAGAGGGCAGCTACTGAGGGTATCCATTAAGAAGGAATCTGACATCAAGACTATCTCTATAATAAAGAGGAAAATGATTCAACAATGGGACTTGCATTGGAAAAGGGTATACTCCACAAAAATACAAAACTGATATCCAACAATTCTTCATCGTCTGTGGTCCCGAAAGTCCGTTAAATCTGAAAAATGCGTAAAATGGAAAAACCATGACCATTTCAGGAATAAAACAAGCATTAGAGAGAGAAAGATTTATTGTACCACTTTAGAACAGCTGCATCTGGACCAGGATTCCCATTTTCATGTGTTGTTTGGTTATACCATAGACTCCATGCTCCCTTTGCAGTGTGAATTTTTGAAGTTTGTGCTATAATTTTCTTATATTCGATATTGTTTGTTTTTTACTATGTATCGAATACATAATTGCGATACGGAAGCGCCCGACTCTAGTTTTTCATAACCTCTAAAGTAGGAGTGAATCTTGAATGTGTTATTTTAAATTTTCATCCATCGTAATGGATTGTAACAAAAGAACTAACCACGATTACTCGATCCATGAATGTTATTTTGGTAGGTTCATTGATTTTATAAACTGAGACAGCTACATAAATCAAAATAAAAGGGTATAAAATTGGTATTTTTGTCAAAGGATGGTCATATCCTTAATTGTTATGGTTTATTCAAAATGTGCATCGTACGTGTTTTCACCCAAGACAAGTCGAAAAAATAAATTATAAGGAACTTTTCGATTTATTAGGACACATTTGACTTCAGAAAAGACGGCTTTCCAGTGGTTTACCATTCTGTTTGGCCATAAATCTATGGTTTGGCTATGAATGGCGACTAGTTTAGGATTAATTTTTAAATATTACCCACATAAATTGATTCTTGGAAATTTTTATAACCATTTGTGAACAGATAATGTTCCATTTTCAATTAATAGAATAAATTTTCAAACTCAGAAATAAATATTCACTTGCAATTAAAATCGAGGGTCCACTGTACTTGTTAGGATTCTTAGGTCAGGGGAAAAAAATCTTTAATACAGATTTCAAACTTTATTCAGTTCTGGTTATCAGTACCTGCCTGAGTATTTTTAGTAAATGCCCAGTGGAAATTTTATGTTGATGTAAGTTATAAAGCCTGAAATATTTATTTTTATGCAACCCTTTTTGTATTATTTTTTAAGAAAAGGTGTTTACATTTGAATTAGAAAACTATTCGGTTTTTATTTATTCTGAGTTGATCCCAATAATTGCTTTTGAGTTTAGTTTAGAATATAATATATGGTTGTTTCTTGTTGGAAAACAATATTTTTTTGTATGAGTAGAAAACATGAGTTTATTTTTTATTGTGAATAAAAAATTTTCAAATACCATTTGTTTTTATTTATTGACAATAATAAATTCCAAAATAACCGGTCCATCGATTCCGTAAAATTGAATTAAAAGAACAAATTCTTATTCCATTTTTCTAAAGTTTGGTCTGTGAGCCCACAGTAACCCTTCATGTTACAAAAATTGGCGTGACCCTTCTCCAATCTAAATAAGATGCTCGTGCAACTGAATGAACTTCAAATCGTCTCTTAAAAGATTTTTTCCCTGGCCTAAAAATCGTAATAAGTAACTACAATAAAAATTTATGAAAGTGTGCCACAAAGCAGGCAATTAATAATAAAATATGTTCATTGATATTTTTAATGCTATTTTTCGCATTAGACTCCGTTCGAAAAGTAAGCAACATGCACAGAAATATAACGCATACACTTATATGTTAAATTCAAGAATACAAGAACCCGTTTGCATGCGATGTACACCAAAGAATACGTGTACAATTAGAAGCTCCTTAAATATTCCTCTTACCTGGAATAAAGGAATGTCTGTTAGTTGTATCTTTAGATTTATCAAGTAAGTTCGATATATCTTTCGTAGACATTGATAACTCATTATAATTACTTTTTGAGGTGCAGGCATCTCTCAAAAAATCCGATTCACTAATTGTACTGCCAGAACTGTTGCTATTGACAAATTTTGTGTTGTTCATATTTTCTGATGGTCTTAAAAATCTTGACGGCAACTGTGCCTGTTCTTCCATTGTTTTATATGCTGCTCTACGTATCTGATCTAATCTTTCAAGGATTGGGAAACGTTTCTTTTTAGGGGAAGGTTTAGCTGCTATATCATGACTTTCTCTCACGCATTGACCATCTAATGTTGATGCACTTTCAATTGATAATATTCCTAAAGAATCATCTTGCATTGGTTGTAATTCAGCAAATTCTTTTCCAAAATTCCTTTGTACTAACTTTTTTTCTACTGTTGATGTTGCAAATGGTTTTGGTGTAGCTACAATTGTAGTAAAACTGCTTGAATCCATATTTCTGAAAGAAAATGATGAAAAATAGTACCCTTTATTTTTCATCATCCTTTATGAATTCCATAGCATAAATCCTACATTGGCCAAATCAAGAAATCACTTACAGAATAAATTTGAAAAGTGTTATAAGAATTGCTTAAATGCAGGATGTTCCAGGACCAAGGAAAACGAAGTAGAAGCAATATTATACAATATAATTTTCTCATCTCAATTTTATCATGTCACCAATCAAGGGATAAAGAGTCAAAAAATATTATAGATATGGAGACGAATGAGGGGGGTTATTAGTTACTGCGGGACAATGATCAAGCGTAAGTTGAAATAACATACTCGAGAATTGATAATCATCATTAATTCAGAACGATAACAAACATAATATTCTCCAACATAGCTAATAGGTGAATTATTCTCCTATCAAAATTTTCTGCAAACCAAGTAGTCAATGCAAAATCAGTTGAATATGAAAAAGCAAAGATTATCAAAATTTAAAGTTGAAAAACCTTCGAATTTGGATAGTGGATCTTTTTATGATTCAAAGATGTAATATCTACATTAAGAAAATAAATGGAAAGTATTCTACAGATATGATTTTATATGTAATATTTACATTAACAAAATAAATGGAAAGTATTCTACAGATATGATTTTATAAAATAATGTCGATCAGACAATTTTTGTAGAATCAAATTTTCCATTCTAATCGGTATATGGCATTAAATGAATATAACAACTACAGACTCACCTTCAATAATTATCTGCAGACACAAGGAATAATTATGTCGCCCAATTTTCCGGGTATTTCAAAATGGTATTAAAAGAGGAACGAAAAGTGTACAAAAACAGTTAAAATTCTGAAGGCATTCACATTATGCGCAGGCGTGTCAATTTCAAATTTCTGCCAACATCAAAATATTAAAATACCTATAAAAAAACTCATCAGAAGATTCACGGGTAGATTAAATTGAAAAAATTAACACTTATGCTTCATGCAGATGCATTTCATAATCAAATTAAAACCCTCAACTATTTAGAAGCTTTTTTGCAATGTCCTGCAATATCAGAAACATAAAAAAATTAACTTCATTTCGACATAGGGAATTTAGTGTCTAGTATAGACAGCTGTTTGACATGTCAATACACACTGCTGTCACTTGTCACGAAAAATACGCAGTTACCTAAGCTGAACATTTTCATCAGTGCGATTTGTCTACTTACAAACAAAAGAGCAAATGCTGGTGGGCAATATTCGAGTGGTTGAAAATTACATCAGTGCTGGATAAAGCCGTTGAAGCTCCACAATGAATGATAAAAGCAGCGGGGCGCAAGCCCAGCCCCTTGTTAAGATCGGGCATTACATATTGGGACAAACTTTGGGTGTAGGAACATTCGGGAAGGTGAAAATTGGAGAACATCAACTTACCAAACATAAGGTAGCTGTTAAAATTCTGAATCGACAGCGCATCAAAAGCTTAGATGTTGTAGGTAAGTGTACATATTTGTTTGCGTGAAAACAATAATACTGATAAGAATTTGCTTTAAAGGCAAGATTCGCAGAGAAATACAGAACCTAAAGCTGTTCCGTCATCCTCATATTATCAAATTATACCAAGTTATTAGCACGCCAACAGATATTTTCATGATAATGGAGTATGTATCGGGTGGGGAGTTATTTGATTACATTGTTAAGCATCGCAAGTTGCAAGAGCATGAAGCCCGACGATTTTTCCAACAAATCATATCAGGAGTTGACTATTGTCACAGACACATGATTGTACATCGTGATTTGAAACCGGAAAACTTACTTTTGGATCATAATATGCACGTAAAAATTGCTGACTTTGGTCTGTCTAATATGATGATGGATGGTGAATTTTTGAGAACAAGCTGTGGTTCACCTAATTATGCAGCTCCTGAGGTAAATATTATAAAAAAAACAACTTTTTATTTATTTTCAACAAGGAAGAAATGTTAACCATGATCATGAACACAATTATATTGTAGGAGAAAAACTTATTCTCTAAAAAAAACTTCTTACAAAATAAATAATACACCTATACCTCTATATATTTAAGGCCTAGATACGATCCACAAAACTTGGCTATAAAGCGAAAGGAATCAATTATTCTAATACAAATTCAATGGGATCGGTTCCAAATTTGTTGAATAAGTAACATGGTTTATCATTCAAAATGCATTTTAGGTATCTTTTTAATTAATTTAAATAAAAAATACATACACAACATGTACATAAAATTATACCAGACTCCAAAATCCAACAATATAATAATCTATAAACAAAAATATACAACTTTATGTTACATAAAATATGTGATATGTATACATACACAATTTGAAAAAAAATGGCTTTAATCTAAAGATCACTTTCGTCATCATTTTTCGCTGGTAAGGATGGAAAAAAATTTTTTCCGTTATAGCAAAACATTTTAGGCCGTAAATCGAAAAAGTGCCTCAATTGAAGAGAGCCGTTATAACAAAATGTCGTATAAAGAGCAGCCGTATAGCGAGGTATGGGTGTATATGTGGGATCAAAAATTTGATATGTGACTGAGGTGGTCACAATGTAACTATCAAAGACAACTTCAGTGTATCAAAAAATTGTAGTCTTCATACAATCTTCTTCACTTCACCATATACATAAAACTTCAATTACTCCTAATACTCATAAAGGCTGGTCGGGATGTTATGATAATCGATAAAAAAAATGCATCGTATGGAAAAAATGTGTTTATAAAAAGTTCCGCTCTCCAAGTTAATAGTATCTGTCCAAGCAAAAACTTAATATATGATTTAGGTGGTCACAATGTAACTATCAAAGATAAAACTTCATTATATTGAAAAATTGAACTCTTCCATAACTCATTCAGGGTGGTCACAGTACCATGAAATAGTTCATCCTATAAAAATAAATTTTGAAATTATTATTGAACAATTGATTGTAAAATTTTGAAAAACCCCCTTAACGGGCATTTATTTTTTCATGAAAGTGGTCCAAATATAATCATTTTATTTTTTCAATGTTAATTAATGTACTAACAAAATAAGGTATGAAGAACAGTTAAAAGCATGTTTATCAAGAATATTCAACATCATCTTCACCTAAAGTAGACATTTCTAGTAACTAAAAATAAATAAATAAAAAATAAAACCCAAAGTGTATTTAAACATTCTATGAAAAAATAAACCTGTAATATAGTTATTTATAAATTGAATTTCTGATTTTCATTGGAGTTGCATGTACTTCACACAATAAATGAATAAATGTCAGAACAGCTGCTGTTCTGTACATTTATTTGCGAAAACATATAATAATCTCGACCAGCCTGAAGTGTGGTGTTTTTAAATTTTGTATCGCGGGCTAATTAACGAAAAAACTTCAAGTTCACACTATTTTCAGGGCAAGATTGATTATGGACATTTACTTACTCACTTTTTAATTGGTCATAACTCATTCAGGGTGGTCACAGTACCATGAAATAGTTCATCCTATAAAAATAAATTTTGAAATTATTATTGAACAATTGATTGTAAAATTTTGAAAAACCCCCTTAACAGGCACACTATTTTCAGGGCAAGATTGATTATGAACATTTACTTACTCACTTTTTAATTGGTCATTATCATAAATTTTATTTCGGTCTACATGCAAACATGTTTGATGTGCAGGTTGTTAGGATTTTTAGATAATAAAATTAGTGCTTTTGGGAATTGAATTTTTAATAAATGATATAATTTACCGTAGAAAGACAATCGACTCACGGTACTGATCAAATTTCCTGTCAAAAACACGCTAGCTGCTGATAGTGCATCAAACATAGCTATTCCTACTTTAAGATTCTGTACAATACACAGGTATACGTCCAAATTATGTTCGTTGCACTATAAAATAGAAATGGATAAGTTTTAGATGCCTGAGCTGGATTCGGGGTTGCACAAAATTATCAGAAAACCGTACCTGAACAAAAATTCGGGTTTATGTGTTAAGGGGCTACGTCACTGTCCATGCCACAGCAGAAATTCATCTTTTTGATAAAATCACTTTACACTCTACTTGAATTTTATTTATTGCATTCCGTAATGAGGTTTTTAAATTATCGAGATCATCACCTAAATTTTGACTATAAACTTCTCATCTCTTCTGCAAATTTGGTCTGAACAATTTCTTTTATCAATTATTATTAACAAAGTTAGATGCTGTGTAAATTTTTATAACCCATATGAATTTAGGCTAGATAAATTGAGAGGGCATCATGCTATTAGTTTGATTGTATCATTGCTATAAATAGATATCGAAAATCTGTCGAATATGGAATACACTGTACATCCGTTCTCGTCACTGGTTTATATGGAATTTTTTGTTTCCATAATCTCAGCTGATTTAACCTACAAACACAAACAGCCATGACGTGTTAGCCTTCTTATTGCAATGTAATTCGAATTCGTAAAAATAATTGTGTTCCGTTGAGTGGAGAATTTTTACTGTGGTTTTACTAGTGTGAAATTATCTTGAAAGGGTAAATTGTAATTTATCGAAAATGCAGTAGATTTGGGAACCTGCTAATGCAATAAACCAAATATCCAAATTTTAAATCAGGAAAACAATTTTTCAAATCAAAACTGTTTCATTTTGTAGGTTATCTCTGGTAAATTATATGCTGGTCCAGAAGTAGATATATGGTCATGCGGAGTGATTTTATATGCTCTTTTATGTGGAACATTACCCTTCGATGATGAGCATGTTCCAACTTTATTCCGAAAGATTAAATCAGGAGTTTTCCCTATACCTGAATATTTGAACAAATCAGTTGTGAGCCTTCTCTGCCAAATGCTGCAGATAGATCCCATGAAACGAGCAACTATCGAAGATATAAAGAAACACGAGTGGTTCCAGAAAGATTGCCCAGCTTATTTATTCCCATCGCCTGTTGAACAAGACTCCTCTGTTATTGATACCGATGCTGTATTTGAGGTAACGTACTTATGTCATTATTCAATTTCATTCCATTTATTATGTTTTTATTTTTAGGTATGTGATAAATTTGGTGTGCAGGAATCAGAAGTACATAGTGCTTTACTTAGTGGAGATCCACATGATCAATTGGCCATAGCATACCATTTGATTATTGACAACAAGAGAATAGCAGATGAAGCTGCAAAAGCTGAAATAAAAGATTTCTATGTAGCTGGTAGTCCTCCGCCAGTGTCTATGAGTCAAAGTCCTGTGGACTTCAGTTCTAGTCCACTAAAACCACATCCAGAGAGAATTGCTCCACTAAGGGACAGGGTAATTGCTTCAAATCATGCAGCATCAGGAGAGAGAGGAAGAGTGAAACGGGCAAAGTGGCATCTTGGAATTCGTTCTCAAAGCAAACCAAATGATATTATGATGGAAGTATATCGGGCCATGAAAGCACTCGATTTTGAGTGGAAAGTCATCAATCCGTATCATGTGAAAGTTAGAGAGAAGAATAAACTTCATGATAGATATGTTAAAATGTCGCTTCAATTATATCAGGTAAGTTATTTGACTTTTGAACATTTATTTGTTTATATCGTTCAAATTCATCATACTCATCACTTTTCACTAATGATTTTCGGTATATTATTTAATGAGCGTAGAAATTCACCTTGCGTTAGGCTGAACATTTTGTCTTAAAAACCAGATATACAGAATTACACTGAAGCTTGGGCTAAGAGTCTACGACCTTAATAAAACACTTCCAGATAAATAATTATAAAAACTGTATTCTTGTATTTTCGCGAAGAATATACCCTTAAAATAGCAGCCTAGACCGTTGTAACACGCTGTATGACCTTAAAACAATACATCACTAATATAGGCCGTGCGCTCGTCAACAATCAGCGCTCCTAGCGGTCAATAAGCGCAACTGTTTCCTATTACTCGAACGCGAGCAATTCAAAACATATACCAAAATTTGAATTTTGTTTGTATTTTCTCGCAATTTATTCACTTTCAATCAACTTTATGAATGTACAATGGTTGTTTGTTGTGTTGGAGGGTGCCACAA
>JAUIMX010000453.1:0-12075 GCA_033557805.1 Phaenonotum sp. SLE1380
AGTTGTAGGGAGCTGAAAATATTTTCTGAAGGTAGACCCCAAAGCCTTATATTTATGTACAAAATTTAGAAAAAATCGATACGGTGGTTTCCAAATACTTCTAATATGCCACTCGAACTGAATCACCCATAGCCACCCAACCTTTTTTCAACACCCTGCATGTTCACTGGGAGATATTTTGCACGTAATATCAATATCCATCGTTCATTACTTTTTTACATTGAACCAATGAAAATTGGATACACACTATGAATAATTGTATAAATAATATAAATACGCTTTTATCCCTTAAATATTCATACATTAACTGATAGTCACCTCGATAACATTGGTATATTATTGTAGTACATGAATTTGAACTAACATAATGTAAAGGTACATTTGCACAATTACACATTACATTGATATAGTATCTCTAGCGAACTTATTAGCAAAGTACATCAATTCAATGTACGTTTGATTATTTGATTACACCAAATCGTATATGTATTACATATAGTGACATTGAAATTGTATCTGGTGATATTAATTCTCTTGTGTATGTGAATGTAATAAGTTAATTATATTGATGTGCTATCTCATACATAATAATAATGTTCTGAGAATTTTGTGTGAATATACTAAATTTGCTACATAAATTTACTACTTTCTAATGAACATTTGTACATCCTACTTTTTGGACCAAATTCAATGTAATTTTCATTAATATAATGCACTTCTTTATCATAGTAGCGTATTTTTTCTTTCAGTATTACCATCAAATATAATTTCGTCTAGTTCATGAATGTGGTGGCTATATTGCATATACAGTTACCATGTCCAACAAATTAACGAACAAATGTGTAACAATGAAACAGAATTTCCATTGAAAATGCAAACCAATTAAAATAGTGTCTATCGGTGCAATCAATGGATCTATTCTGAACTAATTAAGTTTGAACTGATTTCCAATAGCTAAAGTTAGACTGAATTCCAATAAATTAAAGATAGAAGCGATAGTTAACTGACAGAACCGTTCGAATGAGTGATAAACAGAATATCAATATTAATTCCGAATGATAAATTGTTCGTGAATTGAAAAATCTTAACACAACCACCGATAAAGCATGTTACCCGCCAATTCACACAGTATAATGCGCTAAATTGCAATTAACATCTGAATAATACGTTGCCTGGATAACGCTAAGTGCTTATTCAAAGTGCAAACGTGGATGCAACCACAACAAATCGACTGTAAATATATCATCCTGTTTAAATGGCATACATTACCGCATGATATTTTTCCAGCTCAGAAAGAGTGCTTAGGACTCGCTATTTTCCATGGACTATGTAATTTTTTATTGTTGATAGATTACCTAGTCTTGCTAAATAATTGGACACAAGAGCATTTTTCTTTGTCGTTCTTAGCGTTAAAGTTTTGCTTTTGTTTGTTTGAAGTAATTTGAAATAATAATTTCATGGGTGAAAATTCACGCAATTTTCACATCATATGATGAGAATTGAGAACCGCCTATTATGTGAGATTAAATAATACCGAATCAGAACTCGCCAAACCAAACCAAATCAAAGTATATCAAACCAAATCAAAGCAAAACTAAGGCGAACCTAAGCAAACCAAACAAAACTAAAGCAAATTAAACCAATTCAAACAGAAACAAACCAAACCAAAGTGAACCAAATTATACCACGATCGGATATCGACATCCTATTCCAAACATTAATGAATTTTTGAACCGCTTGGGCAGATGTTAATGTTTTAGCACCTTAGATTTATTTAGTGGCTACCATCAAATCGAAATGTCAGGAGAAGGCATTCCAAAAAAGGCATTTAACACATAAAAAAACATTTTGATTTTATGAGAATGCCTTTCGGTTTAAAAAATGCCCAGCGACGTTTCAACGACTCATGGACAATGTTTTAAAACGTTTAAACCTCAATATCACTTCATAGCGGCTAATTTTACACGCAAGTACATAGGGGATTCACATTATTGATTGATAGTTCTCAGATTTTTAGCTACTTCTTAGCGACGATCGATAGCACACCTAACCGGACTCACTATCAATCCATGGTTTTTCCATATCTCATCAAAAGATGAATGTTACCATTATTGAAATTCGCAATTTCCCAATCTTATTGTAGAAGGTTTTAGCATGAAAAACTAATTATAAACTTCAAGAATATTGAGCAGTTGTTCTAGGGTAATATGAGTTAGAGGGGCAGTCGGCAGATGGTGCCGTGTTGTGGTATTAGGAACACTATCTATCTGTTCGTTTGAAATATTCAAAATTAATGCACATAATGCGGCCTCTAACGGTGAAACCAATAAATAATTATCATTGAGAAGAATTCAAGGAAGGTTTAAAAATAATTTCACACTTGATAATATAGGAACCGAATATGAAAAATTCGATATAAATAAGATAAGAACTAATCATATGAACCCAGAGGATAAATCTTCTGTTTTTAACTTGATTCAAGAATTTTCTGATATAGTTCACATAAAGGAAACCCCCCTCACTTTTTCAAATGAAATAAAACATCATATTCGTACTAAAGATGAAGTACCTGTCTATACGAAAACTTAAAGGAACTGTCAAATCCATAAACACAAAAGTCAAAAACAAATTAATAAAATGCTCGAACAAAATATCATCGGACCCTCTTATTCCCCTCGTTCGTCCCCCATGTGGGTTGTTCCAAAGAAAATGGACAGCTCAAATGTTCAAAAATGGCGCATTATGATAGATTACCGTAAAGCCAACGAGAAAACGATCGATGACCGATATCCTATTCTAAACATTAATGAATTATTGGACCGCTTAGGTAGATGTCACTATTTTAGCACCTTAGATTTACATAGTGGCTACCATCAAATCGAAATGTCAGAAGAAGACATTCCAAAAACGGCAATTAACACAGAAAAAGGACATGTTGAGTTTTTGAGAATGCCTTTTTGTTTGGAAAATGTTCCAGCGACGTTTCAACAGGTCATGGACAATGTTTTAAAAGGTTTAAACCTCAATATCACTTGATAACGGCTACTTTTACACGCAAGTACATAGGGATTCACATTAATAATTGATAATTTTCAGATTTTCAGTTATTTCTTAGCGACGATCGTTAGCACAACTGACCGACCTTACTATCAATCCATGTTTTCCCATATCTCATCAAAATATGAATGTTACCATTATTGAAATTCGCAGTTCTCCAATCTTATTGTAGAAGCTTTTAACAATAAAAACTAATTATAAACTTCAGGAATATTGAGTAGTTGTTCTAGGGTAATATAACTTAGTAGGGCAGTTGGCAGATGGTGTCGTGTTGTGGTATTAGGAACACTACATATCTGTTCGCTTGAAATATTCAAATTAATGAACATAATCCGGCCTTTAACGGTGGAGTCAATCAACAATTATCATTGCAAGGAATTCAAAAATTGCTTAAGAAGTAATTTCATACTCAATATTATAGAAACCGAATATGAAAAATTCCATATAAATAGGATTAGAACTAATCATATGAACACAGAGGAGAAATCTACTGTTTTGAACTAAATTCAAGAATTTTCTAATATAATCCACGTAGAAGAAACCCTTCTCATTTATTTCAAATTAGATAAAACATCATATTAGTACTAAAGATGAACTACCTGCCTATACTAAAATTTATAGGCACCGCCAAATCCATAAACACAAATTGCAAAAACAAATTGATAAAATGCTCAAACAAAATATCATCAAACCCTCTTATTCCCCTTAGTCATCCTCCATATGGGTTGTTCCAAAGAAAATGGGCAGCTCAAATGTTCAAAAATGGCGCATTGGAATAGATT
Source organism: Phaenonotum sp. SLE1380 (assembly GCA_033557805.1). NCBI lineage: Eukaryota > Metazoa > Arthropoda > Insecta > Coleoptera > Hydrophilidae > Phaenonotum > Phaenonotum sp. SLE1380. The sequence continues at coordinate 3,840 of JAUIMX010000453.1, forward strand.
ACCGTAAAGTGAACGAGAAAACGATCGATGATCGATATCCTATTCCAAACATTAATGAATTATTGGACCGCTTAGGTAGATGTCACTATTTCAGCACCTTAGATTTACTTAGTGGCTACCATCAAATCGAAATGTCAGAAGAAAACATTCCAAAAACGGCATTTAACACATAAAATTAACATTATGAATTTTTAAGAATGCCTTTTGGTTGAAAAAATGCTCCAGCGACATTTCAACGGGTCGTGGACAATGTTTTATAAGGTTTAAACCGCAATATCACTTGATAACGGCTACTTTCACAAGCAAGTACATAGGGGATTCACATTATTAATTGATAATTTTCAGATTTTCAGTTATTTCTTATCGACGATCGTTAGCACAACTAACTGACATTACTATTAATCTATGCTTTTCCATATCTCATCAAAATATGAATGTTACCATCATTGAAATTTGCAGTTCCCCAATCTTATTGTAAAAGCTTTTAGCATAAAAAACTCATTATAAACTTCAGGAATATTGAGTAGTTGTTCTAGGAGAATATAAGTTAGTGGGGCAGATGTCAGATGGTGTCGTGTTGTGGTATTAGGAACACTACATAACTGTTTGCTTGAAATATTCAAATTAATGAATATAATGCGGCTTCTAACAGTTAAACCAATAAATAATTATTATTGCAAGGAATCCAAAGAAAGTTTAAAAATAGTTTCACACTTGATAATATAGAAATCGAATATGAAAAATTCGATATAAATACGATTAGAACTAATCATATGAACACAGAGGAGATATCTGCTGTTTTGAACTAAATTCAAGAATTTTCTAATATATTCCACGTAGAGGGAACCCTTCTCATTTATTTCAATTTAGATAAAACATCATATTCGTACTAAAGATGAAATACCTACCTATACTAAAACTTATAGGTACCTTCCAATCTATAAACACAAAGGTCAAAAACAAATTAATAAAATGCTCAAACAAAATATCATCGGATTATTCCCCTTGTTCATCCCCCATGTGGGTTGTTCCAAAGAAAATGGTCAGCTAAAATGTTCAAAAATGGCGCATTATGATAGATTACCGTAGAGCCGGCGAGAAAACGATCGATGATCGATATCCTATTCCAAACATTTATGAATTATTGGACCGCTTAGGTAGATGTCACTATTTTAGCACCTTAGATTTACTTAGTGGCTACCATCAAACCGAAATGTCAGAAGAAGGCATTCCAAAAACGGAATTTAACACAGAAATTGGATATTTTGAATTTTTGAGAATTCCTTTTGATTTGAAAAATGCCCCAGCGACATTTCAACGGGTCATGGACAATGTTTCAAAAGGTTTGAACCTCAATATCAATTGATAGCGCCTACTGTTACACGCAAATACATAGGTTACTCACCTTAGGAAATGATATTTTTCAGATTTTTAGTTACTTCTTAGCGACGATCGGTAGCACACCTAACCAGCCTCAATATCAGTCAATAGTTTTCCATATCTCATGAAAATATGAATGTTACCATTTTTGAAATTCTTATTGTAGAAACTTTTAGCATGAAAAACTAATTATAAACTGATATCTTGTTGTGGTATTAGGTACACTACCTAGGATCGATATCCTATTCCAAACATTGATGAAGAAGACATTTCAAAAACGGCATTTAACGCAGAAAATGGACATTTTGAATTTTTGAGAATGCCTTTTGGCTTAAAAAATGCTCCAGCAACATTTCAACGGGTCATGGACAATGTTTTAAAAGTTTCAAACCTCAATATCACTTGATAACAGCTACTTTTAGACGAAAGTACATGAGGGATTCACGTTATTAATTGATAGTGTTCAGATTTTTAGTTACTCCTTAGCGAAGATCGTTAGCACACATAACCGACCTTATTATCAATTCATGGTTTTCCATATCTCATCAAAATATTAATGTTACCATTATTGATATTCGCAGTTTTCCAATCTTATTGTAGAAGCTTCTAGCATGAAAAACTAGTTGTACACTTCAGGAATATTGATTAGTTGTTCTAGGGTAATACGAGTTAGTAAATTAGTAAGTTGCAGATGGTGTCGTGTTGTGGTATTAGGAACACTACCTATCTGTTCGCTTGAAATATTCAAATTAATGAACATAATGCGGCCTCTAACGGTGGAACCAATAAATAATTATCATCGCAAGGAATTTAAAGAATGTTTAAAAAATGATTTCACACTTAATAATATAGAGACCTAATATGGTAAATTCGGTATAAATAAGATTGGAAATAATCATATGAACACAGAGAATAAATCTGCTATTTCAAAGTTAATTCAAGAATTTTCTGATATATTTCACGTAGAGGGAACCCCCTCACGTTTTCAAATAAAATAAAACATCATAATCGTACTAAAGATGAAATGTCTGTCCATACTAAAACTTATAGGTACCGTCAAATCCATAAACACAAAGGTCAAAAACAAACTAATAAAATGCTCGAACAAAATATCATCAGATCCTCTTATTTCCCTTGTTCATCCCCCATCTGGGTTGTTCCAAAGAAAATGGACAGCTCAAATGTTCAAAAATGGCGCATTGTAATAGATTACCGTATAGTCAACAAGAAAACGATCGATATCCTATTCCAAACATTAATGAATTATCAGATCGCTTAAGTAGATGTCGCTATTTTGGCACCTTATATTCACTTAGTGACTACGATAAAATCGAAACGCCAGAAAGACATTCCAAAAACGGCTTTTAACACAGAAAATTGACATTTTGAATTTTTGAGAATGCCTTTTGGTTTCAAAAATGCTCCTGCGATATTTCTCATCAAAATATGAATGTTATCATTATTGAATTTCGCATAATTCCAATCTTATTGTAGAAGCTTTTTGCATGAAAAACTAATTATAAACTTCAGGAATATTGAGTAGTTATTCTAGGGGAATATAACTTAGTAGGGCAGTTGGCAGATGGTGTCGTGTTGTGGTATTAGGAACACTACATATCTGTTCGCTTGAAATATTCAAATTAATTCCAAGGAAAAACACCTTATTCGTGGCTTAACCCAAATAGAATGGAGCGCTCTACGTTTACACAGGTAGGGAATTAATTTAAGGACTTCATAAGCTCGTTTGTTTTCAACCCACGTAACGGAGCTGCGTTCTCCCAATTATTGTTTATCTACTCTTTGTCGTTAGGCCCGGGATGGGCGAGCTTTTTAATAAAAAAAATCTAATTGCTTCATTTTTTAGCACTGTTCCAAAATTGATGGAGTTCTTATCTTAAATTAAGATTTTCGCATGGTTAGCTCGGCTGCGAATTGAATAGCTAATGATTTAATTTTTTAAGCTCGTCTGACGAAAGCAAAATACTGCTTTGAAAGCATCTGTCAAGAAGTTATTTTTATAAAATGACGGATCCATTTTTTGATCACGTTTGCTTTGTTCAAAGTATTCAGGGTTAGATGTTAATCGCTAGATTGAATCGTACTAAAGCTGGTTCTTATTAAACAAAATTATCTTTATCACTAGCACACAAAGATGCATTAAAGTATCAGTGAAAGATTCTCAAATAAAGAAACGATTTGGCATGATCATTCGTTGAAATCTTGAAAATGCTTCAAGTTGCGACGTGTTCATTATAAATAGATAGATAGATACATGGTAGAAATAAACAGCTACGCTACGGATCCATTTTTTGATCACGTTTGCTTTGTTCAAAGTTTTCAGGGTTAGATGTTAATCGCTAGATTAAAACGTACTAAAGCTGGTTCTTATTAAACAAAATTAACTTTATCACTAGCACAAAAAGATGCGTGAAAGTATCAGTGAAAGATTCTCAAATAAAGAAACGGTTTGGCATGATCATTAGTTGAAATCTTGAAAATGCTTCAAGTTGCGACGTGTTCATTATAAATAGATAGATAGATATATGGTAGAAATAAACAGCTATGCTATTTAAAGTAACGAAATTGGTTCGATTCGCGCAGTGACGTCAGACTGGAGGTATTTATCGCATTTCATTGGTCTGATTTGTACCATAGAAACATCCGTTGTTATGAAAATAAAAATAAAAATCCCATATGATTAATTTAAATTCCCGCCAATCGACATTCAGTTGCCTCCAGCGTGACGTCACATCCAGATGCGCAGTAGCATACCTGTTAATTCATACCATGGATAGATAGATATATTCTGTACTATTTGAAACAAGTTGGTTGTACATGGTAAATATAAAAAAATACACAAAAAAATGCATAAATATAGACATCAACTACAAATTAGAAGAATTATTGAAATTATTTGAGCTGCAGCCGCCAACTGTCTGCAAGTACAAGTGTCAACAGTTGAACGCAATTCCTAAAAAAAAAGATTTGATGCTAGTATTAAATTCTTAATGAGACTGACTCCAATTCCTCAAGCAAACTATTAAAAAAAATTAATGCCAAAGTAATTAAAAGTGTTCCTAGATTTTATCAATCTTAAATAGACTTTTCAATTTATTTGCGGTTCCTGGTTATATCTCTTACCCATCCCCGTTCGTTAAATTCTCCATACAATGTTTGTGCACATGGAGTGATGATTTATACATATGTATGTAAATGCACGGTAATGTCATTATGCCCAAATTCAAAAAAGCTGGCCTGTAATCATCCCGATAGCCCAGTCTTGCTATAACTTACACCGCCCTTTTATGAATCCCAAACAGTCTATCGGTCGCAGAATAATGCTTCCAAACCAAGACTGTATATTCCAATCAAGAATAAAAGAAAAAGAAATATGCCACCACGATGGCTTCAGATGTAGTGAAATCCCAAAGAGAGCTCAAAATGAAGACCAAGATACATAGAGCTCATGAAAGATGATCAACATGACCCTGCCAGCCAACATCTGCCTCACCAATACTCTCCAGTTGGGAACGTTTCAATGTAAAAATCATTTTCTGTGTTTTATCCACATTTATATACAATCTGTTTCCAAAGAAACATTCCATTGCCTGGTTCAAACTTCGTCTTGCCCCTGTACTTGGCTTCCTGTAATGTGGAGGCAGAGTTGATCAGAGAAGTATCGTCCGCATATAATACCGACTCACTAGAAACTGCATCTGGAAGGTCGTTAATAAAATTAAAAACAATAAGGGGGCCTAGTATGGAGCCTTGAGGAACTCCATGTTCTACTGGTAATGAAGTGGAAGTCGATGTGCTCACAGAAACATATTGTCGTGTGTTTGAAAAATAGGAAACCACTAGCTAAAGGCTCTTGCTATCAAAACCGTAATATTTGATTTTTCATAGTAAGATGTCATGATCAGAGACTCTGATCACGATTAACACAACCTAACTACAGACAGACAAAATCGGCCATCCTCAAATGTATCCACTATGTGACTTTGAAAAGCTAATGTGGCATCCGATTTAGATTTACTAGAACAAAAACCAAACTGCTTGGCGCTAAAGATTTCATTATTCATGAAAAACTGAAGAACTTGCTTCTTTAATAATACCTTATACACCTTACAGATGATTGGCAGCAATTAACTTGGTCTAGTTTTCAACATGATCATTTTCGCTAACTAACTCTTGATAATTTTAAAAAGGACAGGAAGATACCAGAATTGATACTGGCTTTGAAAAGGCTAGTTAAAAGATACACTATGAGGTCTGTAACGCCCTTCAAGGCCACCACAAACCAAACCAAACCACCAACATCCCTGGACTTACCACATTTCAATTTTTGTTTGGATTGACTGGATTATTCGCCAAACGCATCTTTCCTTTTCAAACAAATAAATCTTTCAAAACATCTGTCAAAAAAGTTGACACATAACATCAGATCCACGCTTTCGCCATGTTTACTTTGTCCAAAGTCTGCAGGACTAAATTGAAATTACCAACGATTGACAAAGCTTTCAAAAGGTGGCTAAATGTGCACGAACATGTTAGTTATAAGTTACTTCAAAGTTCGGGCGTCCCAGTTCCAAAATTTGGCGTTGCCACGTCCAAAGACGAAGCCAGGAAAATAGCTGAGAGTATAGGCAGTAGTGATATGGTTGTGAAAGCTCAGGTTCTAGCTGGTGGACGAGGGAGGGGCCATTTCAAAGGTGGCCTAAAAGGAGGAGTTCGCATGGTTTATTCTCCTGAAGAAGCTGAAGACATCGCTGGGAGAATGATTGGAGATTATCTGGTCACAAAACAGACAGGATCAGCTGGTAGATTGTGCAATAAAGTCATGATTTGCGAGAGGAAATATCCTAGGAAAGAATTTTATATCGCTATCATGATGGAGAGAGCTTTTGGAGGACCTGTAGTTATTGCTTCATCAGAAGGAGGGGTAAACATCGAAGATGTTGCTAAAACAAACCCTGAAGCGATCAGCTACACTCCTGTTGATATCCGCGAAGGATTGAAGAAAGAAAAAGCAGAAGAAATTGCTATTAAAATGGGGCTAGGGAAAGCCAAAGAAAAAACTTCAGAAATAATAATGAATCTTTATGGTTTGTTTGCTAAATCCGATGCACTATTGGTGGAACTCAATCCATTTGCTGAAGATTCTACTGGACAGTACTTGACGCTCGATGCTAAACTGAGGTTTGATGATAACGCAGAGTTCCGCCAGAAAGAGATATTCTCCTTTAGAGATACTTCGCAAGAAGACCAAAGAGAAGTTGCAGCTCACAAATTTGGTTTAAACTACATTTCTCTAGATGGCAGCATAGGATGTTTGGTGAACGGTGCTGGTCTCGCCATGGCTATGATGGATGTTATTACAGTTTATGGTGGATCTCCTGCCAATTTCCTTGATGTAGGAGGTGGGGCTACTGCTCCTGCTGTTAAGGAAGCCTTTAGGATCATAACGTCTGATCCAAGAGTCTGTGCAATCTTGGTTAATATCTTTGGGGGGATAATGAGGTGCGACATTATAGCCGAAGGAATTATTGAAGCAGCTAAAGGTTTAAAAGTCGAACATCCAATAGTTTGTCGTTTATTGGGTACAAATGTTGATGATGCTAAGGTTTTGATAAACAATTCAGGGTTGAAAATAATTCCCGTTAATAACTTAGATGATGCTGCTCGACTGGCTGTCAAACTTTCCAATATTGTCAAGATTGCTAATTCTGCTAGTTTGAATGTTCACTTTGAGGTCCCACCTGGTTGATCATATTAAATTCATATGATAGAAATTGTTTTGTTTTTTAGTCCTATCTAGACGATTTGAATAAACATCAATTCAATAAATAGCCTTGAAACGAAATAATTCATACATCGCGTTATCGGCAATGCATTTAGCAAGTTTCAATCAATTAAACAATACTATATTAAAACAGTTGTGTTGCAATGAGATATTGAAACTCTGGAAAACAATTGGTTTCCACAAACTTTACTCCAACTTGTTGAAATTAAAAGATAGGTAAGAAGAAGTCTCAATAGAAGTTGGAGTAGCCGAGGGACTCATTGAGATGACATAAATATGCAGAGTATTTCTTTTAAAATGACCAATTGCTCATAGTAATTCGAATCTCAATTGCTGGATCTGTAGAACATTCTAGGGTCTCACGGTTCTCCAGAAGGAAGTGTAAATAAAAAATTAATTTATTTGATGTATTATCAATGGTTTTTCATCCTTTTTGAAATCACTTTACGTTACAGATCTAAAAAAAAAAATAATTTGATCGGTCGGTAAATAAATCTAGAATCAAGTCGCCTAAAATCCAATGCGGTTATGTTTTGGCTCACTTCGCTCGCCAAAGCTTACTCGGGCGCTGCGCGCCTTCGTTTTTTCCTACATTCAAACCGTTTATTCAAGGTAATTCTACGGATTATTCAAACAAGCCTCGTACAATGTACCTGAATAAACAGTTTGACAGTACGAAAAAACGAGGCTCGTTTGAATAGTTTGTGCAAAGTCAGAGACATGGCACTACTGTAAAGTGCCCACATTTTAATTGAGAAAAAGCGTCACAAATGGAGATAAATTAGATTTTTTCAATGAACATGTACAGAGTAAGCCAAAATGATTGACCGACGTTCAAATTTCCCGCCAAGGGATAAAATGTATATAGTTGGCATTATTGATGGTCAATTTGCACCCATAGGCGTCCCGAAACAGCTGTCATTCTAAATAGGTTAGGTCCAAATATAGGATGAATTTTAATCAATTAATTATAGTCCTTTTGGACTCAAAAATTCAATTAGATAGTTATCTATCGATTATTCATTGCTTTTGTTGCTAAATGAGAAGATATTT
>JAUIMX010000454.1:0-12069 GCA_033557805.1 Phaenonotum sp. SLE1380
TCCAACTTTTTTGGGCTGAAACCCCTTAACAAAATATCACATTACTGTCAACGAGTCCAATTACTCCTTGTGAAAATAAATATTATTAACATGATTTAACCCCTTAACTCATGGCTGAGACTTACCTTGGATGGTCTCAAGATAATGGTGAATTCAATACTGGTCTTTCACCACACATTTGTTAAAGAAGTAAGCAAGAAGATCGCCAGGACCAGACTTGAGAATATTTGTCACAATATCCTTGTGTTTTTTCTCAATATTCATGTTAAATATTTGTTGCTATAAATATATTCTAGATTTGAAATATGTAAAGCTATTTTTTTGGAATATTGTTTCCACTACTGTTGCATATAAAGTAATCGATATAAACAACAGATGACCCAGCATACAGCCTTGGGAGACTCCCATTGTAACAACCACATAAGAGTTTATGAGCTTCAAATCAAATTTATTCCAATCACTTCAATGGAAGTACTGCGGTCTATAGCTTTTGGGTAATATAATGATATTGTGAGCCAATAAAGAGCATTTTTTTTTGTTTATTAACTTAGAAAATGTTCAAGAAAATAACAAATAACTTACGTTGTTAAACTTCGAGTAGGAAGTGGTTGGCTTCTTGGAGGCGGTGACGCAGGAGACGAAGGGGCAGTGCTGCTAGTCGAAGAGGTATTGCTGGAAGAAGTGTTTGGAGTGGTGGTAGATGAACTTCCGGAACTTACAGTCGAACTAGAGTCCGATGCAGGTAACAACTGCTGTGGCTGATTATGGACAACCGTATGATGCACCCCCTGTTGAATCCTAGGGGAATTTTTAAGATGGACGTTTGCTACAGTTCTCGAATGGTCAGTTGGGATGAGAGGGGCGCTGTCTTCGGTTGTTGGAGTGGGAGGGGCCAGTCGAGAAGGACCTGGCTGTGCACTTTAAGAAACATTAAAAATTTCTCCAAATTCAATACTAAGCGTTTTCCCGAACGATTTGTAATTTACAATTTGTGACATCATAACCACAAATTACTGCTGATCGGGAAAATGAAATTTTGTTATAGATATGTTCTATTACGCATGCACTAATGTGTGGGTCTTCAAACGTAAATCGACGTGTATTAATACAACTTTTTAAATCCCTTGTTTTTGATATTTTCTTATGTCCACTTATATTTTTTGCGTATGCTAACGGAAATCAGCTGTTTTTTGGTTGCATCATTGCACCATTGCATCAACGGTTGCATTTAAGGTTAAGTCATTCCTGCGTACACCCAAATCAAAGTGCTGTCGTTTCGTGCTGGTTCATTGTTAACAATAGGAATAAGTAGGCTTGGAGCATGGTTATAACTTTGACAGTTTGTTGTTAACAATGACATGTTTGGGAATGTGCATAGTTAGTACAACATAACAAATTGTAATTACAATTTTGATCAGGAAAACGCCTACTAATTGAAGTTTTCCATCATTTAGATTACTCACTTAGTAGAGAGCTTCATCAGAGATCTGGCCAAGTTGTTGAGTTCGACAAAAGCCAAAGGAAAGATCCCTATCCTTCCCTCGAGTTTTCCTTCGGCCCAATTTTCATCCACGCGTCGAATAACCGAAATAATATCACCTTTATTAAAAGTTAGGCAACCTTCTTCGTCGTCATTTGTCATCCTAAAGTCGTAGAGAGCTTTGCATTGCGGAATATTGCTGGGAAGGGGCGTGATAACCTGGACGTAGCTCAAAGGAAAAAGTCCTATTTTTCCTCCGCATTCACCCTGGTACCAATTGTTGTCGATGCGTTTTTTAATAATAATCATTTCACCTCTTTTAAAGCTCAAGTCTTCTGATTCTTTCGAGGTGTAATCGTACAAGGCTTTGGCGTAGGTTTGATGCGATTGGAAAATATGAGGCGAAGTCTGTTTATTAGTTATGTGCTTGTGATCGGGGGTTCCAGCGGTGTGTGGGCTTGCATTGTGTACAATGTTAGCCGCGTTGTTACCTTTGACAGTTCGTTGCGTTTGTTTTTTCGGGGCACTGTTCCGCATACCTTCCAAAATCCTCATCAAGAGCACATTTGGGGGTAGTTCGTCTATTTTTAGGGGTACCAGGACGCGGCACTCGGGGCACCGCAGCTCCCTGTGCCGATCCACAATCTCCTCCAAACATTTCCTGCAAAATGTATGCTGACAAGGCAACACTTTACTAGACGTGTCCAAACGCTCCAAACAAACCGAACACTCCAACAAATCGTTCAGAGTACCTTCATCCATAATTCCCGACAACTATTTACCAATATCAATTACTAAAATAGCAACTTCCGTTTTATTATCAAGGGACCCATCGTATGGGTGCGGTACTAGCCGTTTCGGAACAATTTTAACACAAACAACCGAATTCACACAAGCTAACCCAAAAATAAACCCCACTCTAACCCTTTTCGAACCAAGAGGGCGGGCATTTGACCCCCTGCACTAGATTGCCCAATATTTGCGCCCCACAGATGAGTAACAAAAGCTCCGCTTGGGGACTTTCAACGCCGCTAGGTTTCCCAGAAAGAGTTGAACGCCCTTGCGTAATGGTTATAAACTGTTTTCGCGTTGGCTGCATTGCGTTTTCAAAACAATTGAAGTGCGCGAAAACGACGCTTCGAATGCGTCCCCTAATCTGAGCGTTGTTAATAATAAATCATTGATTATATATCCTTCGTAAGGATATATAATCAATGATTCGTAAGGATATATAATCAAAGTAATAAATAAGTGATTTTATTATTACTAAATAAGTGATTTTATGTTCCGCAATCTGTGCATTCAGTGTTATCAACAAAACAACGATTTTTTAATGGATAAATAAGTGAATTTGTTCCCTAATCTGTGTTAATAATAAAGCAGTGATTTTATTATTAAGAAATAAGTGATTTTATAATCAAAAAGTGTTTAGCATTTGCTAGTGGATGCGATTTATCAACATGGACGTCCGTAATTCACATAAGTTTTTATTTTAAACCCTTAGTTGAGTCGTAACTCTTGAGTCGATGGTCTGAACGATTTAAACAATAAAACTGATTTGAATATTTTGAAAAAATAAAAATTCAGCACGGGTTTTAGGATTTATTTACATTATAAGGCCATTTTTACAAAAGAATCATACAAATTAACAAAAAGATTCGTTTGAAATCTCAAATATATGTATTATAAAATTCATAATAAACAAATCACAGTTAAAGAAATCTTCCCATATGCATGTAATACTAGAACGTCAAAATGGGGCCCTCCCTATGGTCCAATATATCTACAATTAAAAAAATTCGATTAATATCAAATTAAACAGAGGAAATTGTACAAAAAAAACAAACCTTTTGCGATGCTCCACCACGGTAAAGTAACGTACGTTAAAAATGCGTTTAATGGTACGGACTGGGCTCTTTTGTTCTCCTTCCAGAAGTGGAATGTCTGCGTGAACCCCCTCATAGTCCAGAGCGGATTGTAAGCCCCATCGTCCAATTCTAAAATGCACATAAAAGATTTCAATCGGCAAATTATTACTAATTTTTTGGATTATTCTTGATTCCCTTGTTGATATATTACAAGTATTGTTTAGTTTTTTGGAATGGAATCACAATGGTAGTCTGTATTCTTACTCTGATACAAGAGATGTTCATGAGATACAAGAGATGTTCATGTTTTCTTTTCTTAAGTTAGCATGTTCTGAGTCATCAGTTTAGATTTATAGATTCTGTATTATTTTTGACTTACCATACCCAGTGTATATATTTGTTGGTTATTTTGGTAAATAAAGAATTGAATTGAATTGAATAATTACGAAGCAAAAAGGAAAATAACTACAGATGAGACAGACACAAATTCACTGTTACTGTTGTATTTTTTTTTGTTTTTTGTTATTTATTATCAAAGTCATATTCAGATAGTTGTTATTAAATATCATGTAGTGGCATTTACTCTCATTAAGCTCTTTAGGTAATATATTTTTATGAACCCAATTACTAATTTTTAGAATATTTATCTGTGCAATCCCCAAAAATTTTTTGTTTGTTATCTGTTATTATTTGGGAAATTTCAGGAGAATTTGTGCAATGAGCAAGTAGGATTATAATTTAGATCATTCATATCAGGACAAGGTAAATTTTGGTTTAGTGTAACTGTTATATTTGTAAAATAATCGTTGAAGCTTGAAGCAATTTCAAGTTTATCTGTTGTAATTTTTAAAGAGAAAGGTTCAAAGAAAGAACTAAACAATATTAGTAACATACTCATTTTTAAGTTGAAAACAAACAAATCACGCATTAGCTGCTTCTTACCATTCTTGAGTCTTTTAGACAGGTCACACCAATAATAAATGTGCGTCCCATCGGGAGTTACCCTTTTTGGGGGTGTTAAATTATGCTTTTGTTTCACCGAGCCGTTTTGGTTCAGTTTTTTCTTTGGTAAAGTGCAGTAACTATAGATTTTGCTAGCGCTTAATTTATTGTAATTCCCATCGAGATTTTTATTGAATTTATTCAAGGTATTGCATCGCTTCGGTGTGAAATTTGAATTATTTGTTGTAATATCTATTTGTTGCTCGTTTTTGGACGTTATCTTTTTGAATTCTTGCACGCAAGGCAATTCTTCTTTTCCGTTGCAGGTTATATAAGGGTTGTTTGTCAATTGTTTCTGTGTTTTGGTTGAATGTTTCGGGGAGTTATTCGTTAGTTTGTCGACACCTTCTTCAATGCTAATTGCATCATGTGCGAATTCAAATTCTGCACTGTTATCATTAGTATTTTGTCTTTTGCTAGTCTTCTTTTGTATTATGGTGAATTTTTCTTTGCTTGGCTCAATTTCTGATTGGTTCAGGAACGTGCTGAGTTTGGTACGGCTAGTGCAAGAACACTGGTTGTCTGGCGGGCCTAATGGGCCCCGTATCGAGCATTTCGAAGGGCAGTTTCTGCAGTACACGTCGCTTAGAGCTAGGGAGTTCCGTTTTTTCCTTTGGAAACATCCGCAACAGCTGCCACTGTTCGCCGCAGAAGCAGGACCAGATTCTACTATAACCAAAGAAAAGAGTTAGAATTTTTTCGATTTCAAAGTGTCTGTACATAACTAGCTACTATGTAAGGGAATTTTTCTAATTTATGACTCTAGTCCTGTTTCTGCGTCTGCTGAACTCATAGGGTTTGTTATAAATGAAGGAACTTACCGTCTCTCAAATCTCCAGCTTCGATCTCGCTAACCCCGTTGTCGATTGCGTCTAAACCTTCGTTCTCCGATCGGGACTTCACATCGAGTTTCGTCTTCCAACCGCCTCGGACAAAATTGTTTAGATTCGCACTCGGATCGCTCAACCGCCTTTGGGACCGGTAATTGTAGAAATCATCAGGGTCTTCATCCCAATCGGAGTCCCACATATCGGTGGCGCAGAATCCCGGTTCTGAAGTGGGCGTTTCGACTCCCGAACCTTTCGGTTTGGTTACTGCCATCTCAGCGTGTCCTTTACCTTGGGGGCCCTTCATACGGACAAATTCGCATCGTTGGGTAGTCGAGGTAGAGAACAAACCAAAAGTCATACGTTGTGCCATTTTTGTGCTCAAACTTGATTGCTGGAAACAAAAATGATTTTAATTTTTTTTTTTTTTCATTCGGCCTGAGGATGATACGAGACAAAGTCGAAACATTGTATTAAAAAATCATACTAGCCATAATTTCTGACATTAAATGTACGTATTATATGTTAATATTAACCAATGTATAGACGTAGGTGTTGCAAATTTTGTGTATTATACCTTTGTAATATACTTCGTAAATAGATTGCACATGCTCATGATGCACTTGGAACCTCATAAAGTCGCTGAATTCTAATTCAATCAACATAGCTTACAGACACAGTGTAGAGTCTTGTACGGTGAAGCAATCGCTATGACTAAAGCGTATTATTGCCAGTTTCACTACTAGCTTGAGCAATTTGATTACGAAGTATATATAATCACAGATTATACCAAAGACAAATTTGTAAGTAAGATTTAATTGTAGTTTGCTTGTCTAATGTTATTTTTAAACTGTATTAGTTGTTTGTACATAGAGTAAACTAACGGTCTGAAGGTTTTGAATGAAGCAGGAAAGTTTTACAGGTAAGTAGACAAAAAAAAAGTTCTATGGAATAAATAGTGTATTAATTCCTAGGACGTTTTTTTTTTTGGTCTACTTAACCTTTGAAACTTTCCTTTTTTACTTGGTTATATGTAATATTTTATAACTTATTTGCAATGTATTATTTTAAGTACAAGAATTTTGTTGACATTTTGCTGATTATGGTGTTTTTCTGCAGTAAAAAACAAAATATATGTTGAAACATCAAAATGTTTTTTAATTGATTTCCTAGCACCCAAGAAAGCATTCCTAATTAAATGTACTGTTTTCAACTGTTTGATCTTTTATCATAAATTCAAATAGAGTTCCTTGGAATGATATATACATGGATGGCTCTAAAGTAGAAACAGGAACTGATAGGGGTCTATTCTGGAGTAATAGGTCAAACATTTATAACTGTCTCGGTTGATAGAACTAAATCACTACGAAGTCTGTCTAAAACCAACCTTAAGCTGATCACCAGCTACCTTAGTAGACATTGCCCCATCAGATATCATCTGAACAAAATGTGAATTTAAACAACTGTTATGTTAAAGGGTCATAGAAACGGTTCAGCACATACTTTGTGATTGTATGGCATTAGCCAGCAAAAGACTGACTCTGACAAGCAGAAAAGCACTAACACCCGCTGTGGTCAAGGATATGTCTCCTAGGAACCTTGCAGAACTTATAAGAGAAGCAGTTTCATTAGAAATTTGCTAGTATAATAGCAGGGTCTTGCACAATAGATCATACTTGGTCACAGAGGCGAAGGGCTATAACTGCCAAAACGACCTCCATCTACCATAAGCATAACCATAAGATTGGTAAGGCAGATGACCAAATATATTGATTTTGTAAAAAGGCTATGAAAATCATAAAAAGCATTCTGTATGATGTTAGGAACATTGTTTAACCAAGAATTATGAGTGACTGTAGGACCATTGTTTAAAAATGCCTAGAAAATACTACCTATAGTGAGATACGGAAATCCCATAAAAATTTATATATGAGCTACAAATCCTAAAATGAGTGATGAGTAAGTGTTCACATTATAATAGATGTATGAAGGTCACAGTGACTAAGGTAGTATAGTCTAGAGCTCTCAAATTGATAATAATAATAAAAATAATTGATATAACCAGTTCTAATTGAAATAAAGATTTCTTACCCTTGCATCATAAACTTTCTTAAGGGCATCATACCGAATTGAACCTAAGAAAATGACGCCTTGTACAGTCCCTTCTCGATCAGCAGCTACCAATTCAACGCAAACCATCTCGCCATCTCTCACCAAAATATCATGGAAGACTTCATCGAAATTATCGACCATAAAACAAATATGGGGGTAGGTAATTTCTTCAACCTCTCCCTTAGTATCCATCCTCCTTCTACTGGGTGAAGCGTAGACCTTCTGGGAGTGCCTCTTGAGGACCTGCAGCTCCTTAGGGCTAGTTCTTGTACAGATTGCTAATGTCAAAGTATACTCAAATTGGTGGATGATCAAATTTAAGTATACAGTCTCCTCCCAGTCGATATCAGGGTCTCCTATCGGTAGTTTCCTGCTGTCTTTACGGAAAACATCAACTTCGGTCTCGAATTTTGGAAGATATCTCGGTGAGCCTTTCACGTGCTTCTTCCTCACGAAAAACAGAAGGTCATCGCAATCTATTGTTGATTCATTTTGGAACAAGAAGTGCCTCACAAATAAATCTGTCCAATACGTAGTTCCTTGGAGCATAACAAATCCAGAGTCTTGAGAAAAAAATTCCAAAAATTCGTTAATGATTTGGAGAGCTTCGCAAAAATACTCACCATCCTTCATGAGCTGTCGCATTTCCTTAGTCCTCTGGAAATTTATTTCTTCCAAAAGCTGTTCCAGCATAGTGGGCGCTTTCAAAATCCCTGAAGTTGAAAAGGCCATTGTAAAATGCGTATCTAAACACCCATACCCTTCACCAAACCGGTCCCTATCAGAAATTAATGAAATAAATATGTTTTACTTTCAACATAATGGTGACTAATGCTGAGAGGGGGGTTTTGTAGCCTCCCCTACGTTTTGAAATCGATGGGGTTGGTCTCTGAAGGGTTGGCGCTTGCGAAAGACGCTGATGCGCTTTCGATCAATTTTAAACGCACCAACGCTTATGCAACCCATAATTCACGAATCTTAATATTGCGCAATATTGCAAATCGCTTCAGTTTGAGAAATTTTCTTAAATTTTTTCCTAATTTTAAACGATTCCAAAAAAATATTCTCGATTTCGCATTTAGTTTTTAGTGATTTTAGCCGGGCGTTGTTGGTAGCACCGGACGGTTGGTAAAAGACGCGTTGCATTTTGACAATTGAAAGAAAATATGTGAAAAACCGACATGGCGGGTATTCGTGAATTCGATAAATCTTTATTCCCGCTGAAGAACATCAGTTCAGTGATTGAAATCTTCAAAAATCAACTGGAAGCTGGTGGAGAACCGGATTTAGCTTTCCTCTCGATCATCGCCGGCGCTGTCGAGAACTCCCTGACATGCCGGTCTTCCTCAAATTTACAAATTGTCGAGCCCATAGAGCCATCCTCGCTACCAATACTCGAACTATCGACAATCGAGACGCTTTATACAAAGTTCCACTCGATATTGAGGAGTACTGTGGAAATTCCGTCAGGGAAAAACAAATACGCCACCCGCGACCTGGTGAAGAAGGTGTCTGACGCGATCTGGAACTCCCTTACAAGAAGTTACTACAAAGACAGGGCGCACTTGCAAAGTTTATACAGCTACCTCACCGGGAATAAACTGGATTGTTTCGGGGTGGCTTTCGCTGTCGTAGCTGGGTGTCAGGCTCTCGGGTATAAAGACGTGCACTTGGCTTTGAGTGAAGACCATGCTTGGGTTGTTTTTGGAGAAAGTGGATCTGAAAATGCTGAAGTTACATGGCACGGCAAAGGTAGGTTGATCAGATAACTTTCTATATGCAAAAATTGTTATATTTCAAAAAAGAGGCTGAAGAACTTTGATTGATAGCCTTTTAACCTGGGAGAACTCGCCCTATGAGCAAATTACTCACGGTTTTATAAAAAACATTATGCGTGTGAAACTGTCCACACTTTTCCATCCACAGAACTGTACCGCACGCGGACCAGTTAAATGCAACTCATAACGCAATTATTATACTAAATTGTCTCTAACTTTTGAACTAATTAAATTAGCAAGATCGAATTTCGTACACGGATTACCCAAACACATAGCTATCGAAATATAACCAGCGCACTCTGCCAGTTTTTTTTTTTTTTTATTAGGTGACGCTGATTCACAGCCGCCACCCTACGGCTCGGGATCAATGCCCATATATGCCATCCAACTTAATTCTACAGTTCCACTTCGATTGAGGGGAATATACTTGAAAAAGTTTCATTACCCTCAGTCAAATTCGAACCCGGGCCTAGAGTGCCGTAGTAAACAGCTACCATGATAGAGTCGAGGCTCTGCCTACTACGCCATAATGGTCGGCTCTCTGCCAGTTAGATCGAGAAATTTTTTATTCGCATTCACAGGTAAGACAGGTATTCTACTGAAAAGTGTCTGTAACTTTTAAACTAATCAAGCTGGTAGAGTGGCTGGTTTGGGTGACGTGTATAAAATTTGGTCTTGCCAGTTTGATTAATTTAAAAGTTAGAGACACTTTTCAGTAAAATACCTGTCATACCTGTAAACGCAAGCCTTGGCTGTCATAGTGAGTGATTTGTTGTCAGTAGTTGTCAATTTTGAGCATTTTTCTCATTGTCCGAGTGCTTGTGTATGATTTTGTAATATACGCAAAATATAATGAGAAAAAAACTATTTTTAATGAACAATGTTATAATATATGTATTTCTTGTGCTGAAAAACTTAGATGACTGAATTGAACCAATAATTACAAAAAAATGTTCATTAAAAATTTGTATACATTTATTCATAAACACTTACCATATAATAATATTCGTATTAAGGTACCTGCATTCTCAAGTTATTTTTAGGTAAAATAGTTATTAGTTCCCTTGAAATTTAGTATTGCAATAAAGAAAAATGCGTTAAGAAAAATATTCCATATCTTTTTACATTTTAAAAGGGAAAAGCAAATCTTTCGCGTGCGAGTTCTTATGTTTCAAAAATAGGTGCGAGTTCTGCTGGGGTAACATATTATTACCAGTGAATATCAATTGTTGTTTCAAAAAGGTAATGAAGATAAACGTGGGATGGAAATTGGACGTGGAGTTTCGGCAAGATCTTGGTTGTACGTTAATAACAAACCAGTGGTTTGTACAAGAGCCATGGAAGTTGCAGCTTTGGTGTCTGCTATAAACCCATCTTTGAATGCGACTCACGATGCTTATGAAGTTGCTTTATTACAACAGGAACTCTTGTGGCTCTTGTATGATTTGGGACATTTGGCTAAATACCCGATGGCCATTGGCAATCTGGGAGATTTGGAAGAGATTTCAACAACACCGGGAAGGTAAGTTCATTTTGAATAATTGCTCAAAAGATGAAACACTGTTGGTAGTTAGGCCCCTTAACCCAATTCCTTTAAAATAAGACATATTAGTTGGTACACCTGCGTACAGTTATTTTTGGTATTTGTTTTCGAAAAACTAATCAAATTAAACTAATTTCCAAAATTATTCCCTTCTAAGTTTATAAATAACGAAATTATTAAAGTTTTTGTACTTTTTCCTTACCTCTCGAATGTTACTAGCACTACCAATTTGTATTAAACCAAAAAAAAGTGTTTTTTTTTAATTCGGGTTGATTCAAAAGCTTCCCCGTGTTTTTCAAGGCGGAAATAATACTTATTCCTGTCTTTAGTAATCAAAAATTAATTTTCCTAATTATGCAGGTTTACCAACTCATTTTCCTAAATTTAGAATCAGTGTGCAGCACGTCATATAACTATCTCCCTCTAATCTATGTAACTATCCATATACTCACCTCTGTCAAGCTTGCCGAAGGTGACAAATTTGTAAACAAGTTGATATTAGACAATATTTCAACAATGTGTAAAATATTGTTCATGTAATAATACTAAATACGTATTATCCACACTGTTATGTGTAGCTTAAATCCTACATTGATTATTTTCAGAATTCCGTGTAGTTCACTGTTCAAGGAAGCAATCGTATCCGCAAGAACTTATTACAATAATCAACACGTATACCCTTACACTTATCAGGGAGGTTATTTTTACCGCAACAAAATGTACAAAGAAGCCTTCGAAAGCTGGGCAAACGCAAGCGATGTAATCAGACAGTACAATTACTCAAGGGACGATGAAGAAATTTACAAGGAGTTCCTCGAAATAGCCAACGAACTTATCCCTCATATAATGAAAGTAGAAAGCTCAGGTTTTAGTGCGAATTGTATCCTAAAGAAGCCAGAGTGTTTCGCAAATTTGCTACGATTTTATGACGGGATATGCCAATGGGAAGAAGGTAGTGCAACTCCCGTCTTACACATAGGTTGGGCGAAGCCTCTAGTGAATACAATTTCGAAATTCGACGCAGACGTAAGAGCACAAGTCAACATCGTCTGCGAAAATGATAATGACTTGAAGTCCGACAAATTACAAACTCAACGTACAAATGGTAGTTGTTTTAATAATAATAATTATTGTACAAATGGGAATGGTAGGAACGATGGAAAGAGCAATGAACAAAACAAAGGGAAGGATGAAACTGAACAGGGTACATCGAATCTTCATCCCAGTATCGAAGCGTTAACTGCTGGTTGTTCCGAGAAGATTTTGAATCCAGAATATTTACTTCAAGGAGGCGGTTCGCCTTTTGTTGGTAAGTTACTTTAGTTTTTGCAACATTTTTTACTCAATAATCTAATTCTGCATACAATAAAGAATGTCAGTAACAAATTTCATGATTCTAAATCAAAAATTAACAGAGATAATAATTTTTAATTCTAGAAATGAAAATTCTTGATTACCT
>JAUIMX010000455.1:0-12067 GCA_033557805.1 Phaenonotum sp. SLE1380
CATTATCGGAAAAATGGTAATAAATTCAAGGGTTGCACGAAACCCCTAATTTTAGTTTCATAATTTTAGTATGTTCAAACATCCAAAAACTTTTGTACGACATATGTCTTTCGCTTTTTACATATGAAAAAACTGTTGAATAAAATAAAATCTAACACATAGGTCATGAATTTTTTGCTCACATGAAATTCATGACTTCGTGATGACCTGTAAGGAAAATGCTCCACTCTCATATTTCGATACTTTCAAAATTTGTCCGACTTGACGTGAATGTAGATACACAAAGTTTTAGTAGTGTGGTCACGGCCTGGACCAAAGGATTCATAGGTCAGCTCTCATTCGCAAGGTTGTTTGCTTTTTTGTTTCTACCCTGCCACTCATACTATTCTAATATGGTTTTCTCCAACCAGTTGAATGCAGTTAATGCAAATAAATTCCTTAATAAGGCAATTTCAAAAAAACAACTGGTGTACTTTTATAGTTACTTGATTTTAAATATACTCAATACCAGAATCAGGTGTTAAATAGAAAGTAAGACAGCACTGCTGTATGTGTAACATTTAGCTATTTACTTTCAATCATATAAGTTTTATTTTTTAATGCAAAACAAGATGATATAATGTCGATTACAAAAATGCCATCATTTGATTGAAAAACAACTGAACATCGGTACAAACATAGCCATAACTTTCCAACTTCTGTCTCTAAAATATTGAACTATCACTTATTTTAAGTACAAATGTTCTCTCATTGAATTTTGATAGGACCACCCATTTATGAGAAAATGCATTTGAAAATTCAAGTGCAAGGTATAGCGATTAAATTTATAAAATGCGTTTCTCAAATAACAACTGTTTTAATCAAAATTCAACAAATATACCTTTTTTGAAATAACAATAATATAACTGTATTTTCAGACAACAAAAATAACAAAATGGATTGAAAATAAATAAATATATGTTATATCGCAAATATCACAAATATGTTTGTGGTAATCAAAAAGTGATAATTTTCAAGCTCAACCCCCTTATTTGGGTCTTGGTCTAATTAAAACTTCCATTAAACATTTAAAAAAATACTAATATGTGATATTTCAATATTTTTGTGCAGAAATAAAAATCGTTGGATGTACGAAAAAGTTGAGGCTAGGATCATACAGATTGTTTTTCAATCAAATGGTAAAATTTCTTTAATTGATATTACACCATTATTTTTCATGAAAATAATATCCAGTCCCAAAGATATTAACAAAACCATCCCTCGAAAGCTATCTTTAAACAAGTATAACCATTGAATAATTCACTTATTAATCAATTCCCACAAGTACTCTTATTGCTGAAATACCTAGTATATTTTCATGAGTTCATCATTGCTGATTGTTGAGTTTTTCAAAACTTTCTGGTTATTGTGACGATAGCATCACTCCCAAACTAAACTAAAGATTATGTGTGTACACATGCCCAAGTTTGAAATTTGTAAAAAAAGCTGCTTCATAGTTGCTCTCATTGCTGAGGTTGATAATTGAAAGAAAAAAGGAAAAAAGTCAGAAAACATAACTAGCCTTGGAAAGTAGCTTCACAAACATAATCTAAACATAAACAGAATAGAGATTATGTCTGTAGTAGCATCAGTGATTTTGAATTCACCGATTT
Source organism: Phaenonotum sp. SLE1380 (assembly GCA_033557805.1). NCBI lineage: Eukaryota > Metazoa > Arthropoda > Insecta > Coleoptera > Hydrophilidae > Phaenonotum > Phaenonotum sp. SLE1380. The sequence continues at coordinate 1,653 of JAUIMX010000455.1, forward strand.
TAAAAGTTACGGTAACGCTTTAATTTTGAATTGATGAAAGAATATTCAATGTGCGAAGCTTATTTTTATCATTATGAATAATTTTTGAATGAAACAATTAATATCTAAAAATAAATTTATTTAATAAAGTAAGGCACATACATAATATTTTAAAAAATACAATAGTTTAAAAAAAGGCCAACTTATTTCAAGTAGCACTGAATACAGTCTTAAGTATATTAAAAAAAAGAAGAACGTCAAGCGAAATTTTCGACAAATGCATTAAACTTTGAAGTAATAGAAACTATTACTTGAGCAAGCTATCCTATCATAACCTAAAAAAATCACAATTTTATATAAACTTAATACCTACAACAGATTTCACGGGAGAGATCTAACATTATGCTAAAATTAAATTAGATCTTAAGCTAAATTTTGTTCGAGTGTAATTCAAATTAAAAAATGAACAGGCACATACGCTATGAGCTTGTAAATCTGTAGTAAAATTATAAGAAACAGTACAAGCTGGTATAGAGGTACGTTGTTCATTTTCGAAGGAAAAATTTTAAATAAAATCGCAAGAATACTTTTGAATAGTTAAAATAGCGTATTTTTATGTCTCAGTCTCTTTTCCGAACTTTTCTATTTCGGGATAAATTGGACTCATCTCTAGTGTGCTGGGCGCTGAAGGTAAATTGCTGTTGCTTCCGTAATTCAGCATTTTCACTAATTCATCCAATATCTCTCCAAATACCATTTGATTCATGTTTTGTCCTAATAAATGCAACATAAGGAAGTCACCGACTTGAGTTTTTCGAATAATTGTGTCGACTCCACTTGGTGTTCCAAATCTGAATCTTCTCTTGAGAATAGTTTCTCTTGTACTTGGTAGGAGTATCACTGCTGCGGAATAAACAATTGCCAATCCAGACAGAATAGCCAAAATAATGAACCAGAACCATAGGAAAATGTAGATTTTTTCGTTGAGAATATTGAGGGCCAACACGCAAAGTGCATCGTGTTTTTGTATGGATCCCGAAGGGCCGAATTTGTGGAAGGTACACTTCGTAACACGTGGGAAAATTGCAACCATCGGATCGGTCCTGTTTTCTTGATTCATGTTCGAAAAATTGATGACGTCAGTTCCGTAAGATGAAAATGCTCCTCCAAGGAACTTGTCAGTCATAAAAATGTTCGTGAGAACATTAATAAAGTTCAAAGCTTCGCATATAAAATAGCCGAATGCATAAGTATTATGCATGTGCATAGTATCGCATAAATATTGCACTAGTCTCATCTGTCTATGAGTTCTTTCTTCCTTAGCACCAACGAGAGAACCCCTCATACCATCGGTAATCATGCGCATTTTGCCTTCTTCCCAATTTTTCCAGATCCAGTGGGGGATGTAGAATAGAACACCCTGAAAAAATATTATTATATTAGTTTTCAGTATTTTTTTTTCATCGCTATAAAAACAATCAAAAATCTTTGTTTAAAATGCTCCTCTATTGTGAAAAATATGCTTGGGCAATAGAAACTATCAGAAGAATTCTATCTTTCATTGATTTACGAGCTATTGGATCTTGTTATTTGTTTTTTTTACCAAATTGTAGCACTTGATGCATATGTTTACTATTGTGCATCATTACACTTTCGTCTTAAGACCTTTGGCCGCCAAAAAATTTGGAAATAAAAAAAAAAAAAAAAAAAAACGATCTTTATTGGTCCAACACCAATAGGCCATCGACCGAAGGAAATTTAATAATTACCCAATTAATACATTTTTGTTTGCCACATGCGAATAAAAAACGATATCAAAACATTTCAACATAAATCATTACTTTCATATCAGCAACTTCAAAAACAAATACATTACATTTTTAATGCTGCCAATTATTATATACTAGAAAAATTGCTGATTATGTTTTACAAATATTTAAACCAAATTAAATGATTGAAAAATTGATAGGAAATAACATTTTTGGATTTCGATAAATCTTTGATATTGAAACTTTTAAAGAAAATTTATAATTAGAACTCATTCAAATTCAGTGCCTTTCAGTTTTAAAACAAACATAAAGTCATGGAAGTGGGGTTACCAAAATTTTATATCGACTATTCATCAATAAACAAATTTCTCGAAATTTTATTATTGGAAAGCATATTCGGAAGCATGTATATGTGTGAACCTCAGCACAGCAAGTAAGCGATTTTTTGTGTCCTAAGATAGAGAAATTGATTTTCTTACCATAGGAGAAAATGTAAACATAACCTTAATTTAACGCGTACAAATAGAATATTTTTAAAGGTGGAATCAACGGTTTTAATGTGTAGTTTGTGATTTTACATTATTTTAGATGGAAAATAAGTGTTTTCAGAAAAAGAAATATTAATTTTGTGGTTTATAAACTAAAAGCTTTCTCCAAACAGTGGAGTGTGTTGTGATATTTATATAATAATACAATACAATTTATTTAACAGAACCGTACCAAGTTATTTACCATAAATAGTAATTTTTGAAATTAAAAATGACAAATTTAGCTACTAGGCTATTTAATTTTACACAAATAAATTATGTATTATTGTTTTTAAATAAATAACTTCTATGACGCTATTGTTGAAGCAAACAGCATTCTACAGAATTTGAGAAATCACAACAATCCTTGTTTACCTTCACTTGTTCATATCTGGGGATAAAACAAATGCATTGAAACTGTTTATAAATACATGCAGTATCTTATCTATTTTAGTTGGTCTAAGGTGTGAACATTTGATTAATAAACCAAGATGATTAATTTATTCAAAAAATCACAATTGCCAATGAAATTCAACAAAATTTTAAAAATCTAAAAAGAAAAATGTTGTCGAATTCTTCAAAAAAATATTTTAAAATTTTTCCTTACGATTATGTTACTATTTGAGTTGACTTTATGTTTTCAATATACATTTATCTTGAAAATGAAAATTAAAACAATTTTGAATCTAGGTATTTTAGATGTGGTTACAGCTTTATGTTGAAATCTCGAAATGAAGTTTGTTAATAAATGCGTTTGACATGCCTGATTTGAACCAAAATATCACTACTGATGAAATTTATATAATTTTGTAAATTATAGTTTCAATGGCTTTTTTATATTTTTTAATACATTGGTCGTCGAGACCAGTGTTTTTTTTATGGAATAAAAAAGCATTTTCCTGAAGACTAAATTATTCAACTATAATACAAATTTTGCACTAAATTTGCTCTACAGGGTGAAAAAAGGGTGCTCTAGAAAATAATTAAAAAAAAAACATGAATCTTATTTACCTGTAAGAAAAGAACGAAAGGAACCCATTGGTAATAGCTATGATAGGTTTTTTCTTGGTTCTCATTCCCTAAGCCAGGGTGCGCCACTTGGGTTCCTACATGTTTTCCTTGTTCATGCGGAAGTGTAAAAGTATAAGTGATCCAACAATATGTATTTATCACATGTCCAGGTACTCCACCATCATTTATACATTGAATAGGGTCACCTAGAAACAGAAATTGGAATAAAATTAGCAATCATGTTTTGACAATTTGATTTTGCTTAAAAATTCTACTATTGTGAGGGATATTTATAATATCAAAAAATACAAATATTATTAATAGTACAGAAAAATGTTTTTGAATCTTTAAGGTTCTTGAACAAAAAGCAGAACAAAGTAGAGTAATTTTGTTATGACATTGTTTATTTCAGATGGAAATCGAAATTCCTTATTTTTTCGACTATTATGTGTTTTTAGTATTTTTGGATATTTTTTAAAGTGTCACTCACAATCATGGTTCGAATTGTAGCAATTTTTAATAGCTATATAATGGTAATTATTAGTTTTTTAACGCACCTTCTATGCATTTTCACCTTTTTATTGTTTGATAAGACCAAGAGAAGGTGATAAGTTTTAAAAGAAACAAAGATAATTCTAGATTAAAAGAATTTACGGATATTTTAAATTAAAATGTTAAGTGAAAACCTTCAATTCAATGGTCATCTCAGTGAAAAAATTTAATCCGTTCCCTACCAACAACAAGAGTCAATATTCAGATTACATGTTCGAGTAGTTTAAATAACGATCTTCAAACCTCTGCCCTTACGAAAAAAAAATCAATTTAGAGGTCTCTTCAATACATCTCAACAATTTACTTTGTACCAAATTACAAAAGTTATTTCAAACAATTGAATTATAATAATACTCGTAAATTAAGTACAAAATACATTGTGTTACGAGCATTCGAATGTAATAATTTTCAGGATAGCTTTACTGTGTTTTCCTGATTAGCATAAGTGTACTTATATTATTTTATTTAAATCTAGACATTTGTAATTTTGTGCAAGGTAAAATGTTAATAAATGATTGAACAGACTCATTTTTTTTTTGTTTTTTATGTTGAGCGATCTAAAGATAGTAATTTAGATCACCGAAATGTTCAACCTAAATATTAATAAATATTGTTGGCAAGATATGGTTTTCATTTCTTTCACAGAGATGATTTGTAGAAAAAAAATTGTTTCTTTTCCAAAAATATCTAGAAACAGCATTTTTTAAAGAAGCTATCAACTGTTCACAGTATTTACATATTATTTTTCTATTTTGATGTTACAAATTGTATGGAAATACTATTTTTACAACGAGATATTTGTAATATGTGTTTTATGCTATTTTTTCTATTTTGACTTTTTGATTGGAATAAATATTTCGAAAATAGAATATAAAATGTTGCTAGTTGCATCATTTTATTTAGGGTTGCAACTGTCATTTTGCTGACCAATTTCATTATTTGATTCGAGTATGTATCTGTCAACTTACATTTTAGTTATTTAGATTTTTTGTAAGTAAGTAAGTTTGAGAGTTGATCTAAAACTAATCTGATTTTTTAATAAATAAATATAAATTTTAGCAATGGCTACCGGTCATGATAAAATCAAAATTTATTATAAACGATTGTACAAAATTGAAGTAGAATTAAATTGATAAGGAGTTATCAGAAACAACTTGTAACACCAAAACAGAAATATTAATAATTAATGCAACTTTTTTTGAAGAATTTTAATTTAAATGTTTATTTACGGATGAATAAATTGTGAAGGAAATGATTCGCTCTCATGATATAAATGAAAAATGATAAGAAATTTACGTACCAATTAAATTGTTAGCCGTTACTATAATACAGCACACAAATAAAATGGCCGATGTTATTCTGTAATGTGTTCTGAAAACCATGTTGTCGATTACAGCTTTATCGACAAGGTAGCGGACTTTTACAAAGCCCGCTACTGCGGAAACCATACCAAATACTGTCATTTTGAGTTAGTTTAATTCAACCTAAAAAAAAAGAAAAAGAAAAATTCAAATGTGTTAACGTGTCCTATATAGAAATATAACGGTACGGTAGCGAAAATTAGGTTATTTCTGTACTCGAGCACCTGCTCCAAACTGTTCGTACGTTATAATTTGAAAGAATGATAATTAAAGCTTGTCTGATACAAGAAGTTAGTCAAGGCTATGCTTGATTAATAGATTGCAATTCGCTACATGTTAAAAGTTTGTTTGAGAGTTGTTGCACAACTGATTATACAAACTGGTAGAATAGTGATTCTTGGTAGTGGATTTAATGATTATTCCTAGCAAACTGCAATGTTTATATTAATAAATAAATTTTGCAAGTTTTACGTGAAACTGATCGGGAAATCCCGATTTTTTATTACTCGTAAATTTTCTACTTACAAATGTACGGTGTGTGATATTAAAAGTTTGTAATTGTGAACTATTTCGTACGATTAACGTCCTCTATCAGTAATTGTCTTAATGTTGTTAATGAATTGGAATAGCCTACGCACGATCTAAATTCGTCCCAACTTGCTTTATCAAAATGGTCATGCACTTCAGACGAAAACGACGAGGAACTCTATTGTCCTCACAATTCTCAAAAATTCTCGTATCTACCTGCTTTGTTTACCCAGGTAGAGGGACACCTATCTACGCACCTAAACAGTTCTTCAAATTGAGTTATAAAGAAGGAACAAGGAAAAATAAACCGAAAATGAACACGTAGAACTGACTTGAGTTGTTTTGATTTTATTTTCGCACTAAAATTCATTAAAGGGATATTATTATTATTACAGCAATTTGAATGTCAATTTGTTTAGAATTAACTAATTAAAATAATACAGTATTTCTTCGAATTTCAGGACGTATTTTTTCCCGTTTTTCCGTCACAAATATCTGGGTTCGATTTGCATTTAATCGCGTCCTGTATTGGAGAACGTCTTGTAATTATTGACGTATTTCTGAAATATGGAATTAGGAACTTTATACCACGCGTTTTCGGTTGTTACGAATCAAAATCTAAAAAGGTGTTCAGTTATGATGCGCTATGTGATGCAATCGTTCTATAGAGTCTAGGGATCGATTTTCAACTTTTTTTATTATTTGAAGATCTAAAATACCCCATTGTCTCTAACTATGCCATGTGTAAATCGTGAATTCTAAGCATTGTATGTCAACTACCACGTGCACGAAAAAACCTGACGTGGAAATCGGAGTAACAATAAAATTAGCGATTAGACCTAGTAGTTCAGAAATAGGTCGGGGTTCAATAAATTAATATCAAAATTTCGTGTTAGCTTCCCATGTACATATGATAGAATGAGCTAAATTCGATATATTAGTGTTTTTTTTTTTTCTCAAAATTGTTGCTCGAATTCTGAGGTGCGTCTTTGATAGTGTCTTTGTATCGGAAGAACCACGCTAAATTTTCCAAGAAGCTCGATTATTTGGAGGCAAGATTTCACCACAAATTTCGCAATGACTCAGTCAAATTAATCATCTTGTCCAATAGAATTTCGTCCCGGAAACACGGCCAGTACATTCACCTGATTAGACGATTTGGAATGTGGGTTTTCGGATATCAGTGTCCTTTCGTTTAAATTAGCAAATATAGGGGCTTTATTGCTTGCTAAATCGAAATAAGAATTGTGCTTAGTTTTTTTTTTAATAAATAAAACTAAACGCATGTACAGTTCAACTGATATTACGAAACTGCACGGCTGTTGAATTATTGAGAAAATTAACCATTGTTTAATAATTTCTGATTAAAACCATCGAGTAAGAGGTAGAACTAATTTGGATTCCTTGAAACTTCCCAAAGTGGACTAGTTATGAATAATTTACAACTTCATTTGCGATGACACACAACTATTCTATAGGTAAATATTGAGATAGGGCATTATTTAGATATCAAAAATGTAAACAAACATTCCTCAAATATTGTTCGAAAATGACGAAATAGTTCCCATTATTTGAGGAATTGACAATAAACTAAATCGTCACAACTGTAAGAGACATTGACCGGACTTCTTGCATAAATTAATTTATAAATTTTATTCAATATTCTCCGCAAATGTCAGCCACTCAAAACCTTTCTAAATGCATCCAAGCAGACGTGAATTCCAAACCGCTCACATTTATTCAGAATTTTCAGTATGTATCTAAATATGAAAATATTTTTATTGCATAGATCACGACCCAGGGAAGTGTTTCTTTGTTCGTCGTGATGTCTACAGCGGGGTCGTAAAGTAAGGGCACTTTACCAAGAATTTTACGACTTGTGGGCATGTTATTTCAATTTGAAGAGAAAACATGAGATAAACTTTGCGAACAAAACAGATGCTCTTATTTCAGAGATAACCATGAGTATTATGTAAAACGTGTCATGTGTATATTTTTTCAATGAAGTGACGACCTTAATCTGGTCAATTACTCGAATTTAAATAGACCAATGATCGCCACTGTTTCGATCACATTTTTCAAGATATCTGCGTTTTATATCCACCATACGGGCTGGTCAAAGCATAATTTGTTAATTTCCTCCATTAAAAACGCTCAGGGGGACCTAAACCATTAAATAAACACATAACTCGCTTTGTCTATTTGTTGTTTTCATCGTACAGGAAAGTTTCCGACCACTGTTTCACATAATTTTCAATCAAAATCCGTTATTCGCTTTGCACCGTATATAATCGCTTTAGACAAGGTTTTCACACTCTTCGTGGATTACGAAAAGTAAATGGAAACTAATGAAGCCCCCTTGTTTAAACACAAAGGTTTTTACCTTATTGTACTAGCGGAAAGGGTAATTCGGTAATCCAAAGAGTGTTATGGCGGTGTTTGGTGAAGAGGGGCACTACTTTTGATTGGGTGGTGTTAAACAAAAACCGAACACAAACAGAATAAAGGCACAAGAACTATTTTCTTCACTTTTTACAACATGTTGGTTTTGCCTTGTTGCTCAGACGGCCAACATCGCTTCACTACCACAAGCAACATTCTTTTGATCGTGAGAAATTTGTTCTGGGAGGGGGACTGTGGTTTCTCTCTGACCCATTGTGTCAACTATTGCCCTCTCTCTCCATTCGCTACCACGTTTTACATTATCGCTATATTCAATGCGAAGCGAGAATATGAACCAGTATGGGTTTTCTTCAATTTTTTAAATATTAAAAAAAATCAATAAACATGGGACACTTTTAAAACACATCTAAGTTCATTTTACTTCAAAATTTTTCAACTGCATAAATGTGGGCCATGCTAAAAATGTGTGCAAAGAATGGGTCGTTGCCTTTGTCGCTTTTTTTGCTCTCCTTGATTGAGATATTGATGGGTATTTTTTTTTCTTTTAATACCCATATGCGTAGACTGGTTCCTTTTTTACTTTACCACTTATTTGAATAAACATTTGAGTGGTAGGCGGATTGTCACCTCGGTTTTGGTTTTCTTCGCATTTACCGAGCAGGTATAAAGTTGTTCCCTGTCTTATTACTCACTGTGGGGGTTTTTCATTTTCGACATTACTAGTCACGAAGATAGGGGTGTGACAAATCTAATCTATTTACATTCGAAGGGTGTCGCGAAAAAAAGTGTTAATTTTATACAGTAATTAGTGGTAATCCCAAATTCAATCCATTCTAGTACAGTTCCGGTGACCCTGGACCGCTAACTTTGTTTAAACTACCAATTATGGTGATTTTATGAATTTTTTCGTCAAACAAATCTGTCTGCATGAATTTTTCGGTTTACTTGGTTTAATTGAGTTTTGCATTCACATCATGGTGATTATCCATTGTAGTTGGGATATTGGAATTAATCTGTTCACCGGTGGTATGAAGACATGCACCTGCTTAATCACTTTTGTCTGAAATGATTTACATGTAACTTCATCTTTGACATTGAATTTTGTAGCTGTAAGCTAAGATACAATGCATGAGAACTGATGAGGTCTACATTGTGTAAAAGCATAACTTGACCACCAATCATCAAAAGTAGTGTGAACTCACTTATAGTTGTTATCTTCTATACAATTACTTAAAAGTGTACATAATCATATTGAAGATTCGCTTTGTTTTGGAACTTCAAATTATCCAAAATCATTTGAAATAAATATACAAACAAACTCTACTAGACTTTATCTAGCCCATAAAACATTTTGGAGAGATAATTTAAATAAAATAAAAACGCACTCCGAGATAATTATTATCCTAAAAAAATATACGTAATAAAAATAAAACCAAAAAAAGTTATATATAATAAACAAATAACATAAACAATCCTTTATCACTTATGCTGTTTACAATAATTAATCTTTACCAAATGTTCACTAATTGAAAAGTTGAATGAAAATAGACCAACAACCTGTAATATTTGTATCAAAGCGTGTTTTGAAAGTTTTATCTTCACGACACTATACAGTGTGGAAATAAAGTCTTACCCCCCACCTAAACTTCGTTATATTCGTGCAAATAGAAAATTACTCAAACTCGTCGATTTTTGTTCTAAATAGACTACATTTTGATGTGGAAATTTTATTTTTATCTTCATCCCCCTTCAAGCACCACCAATCCTCTAATTATTTTTAAATGGCAAAGGGTATGTTGTGATACATCATTTTAAAGGTCATACCTTTCCAACATCATAAAAAATTGAAATCGGTCCATCAGTAACTTATTTCTTTAGACATGATCACAACACGATTTACAATTCAAAACGAAAGACACGAAATTTTTCGAGTTTAAGAACGTATTTCAAGTAATCACACATTTATTTGTATTTCTAACAAAACATTATCTCAGTATGTATTTAAAAAAATAGGTAAATTTCACTTCGGAAAATCTCAGTAACCTATGAACCGATTTCAACTTTTTTATGGTGTTGGAAAGGTGTATGGTGTATAGCAACATATCCTTTACCATTTCAAAATAATTGAGGAGTCTTTTTTTATTTATTATTATTTATTTTACTTCGGCCTTTTTCTGCTACTAAGGCTAATCACCGACGGCAGGGATTTTTTTTCTTTGGATTTCGGGAAAGAAGATTCCCTTTGCCATGTTACATGTTGCATGTTTATATTATTGTTTTTTTTT
>JAUIMX010000456.1:0-12061 GCA_033557805.1 Phaenonotum sp. SLE1380
TTTCGCGCTGGTAATATTCTTTTCGCGCGCGTATTTCTATAGGTTAAATCAGGTTAAATGTAGATCCCTGTGATTTATATTCATAATCGCATTATATGCACTTATTCATATAACGGATAATTGCAAGTATGTGTAATTATTCCATTTTAACGAATAATTGCAACAATGTGAAATTACCCGGTTTATTGGTTGATTGGAAATGATGGCTAATTGCACATACAGAGCTGTAAAAATCGAGTGTGCAATTAAGCGTGCTCGACTGTAGCTAATTACTAAAAAAATAATAGAGATTACTATTTTGATGATAGTATTACTATTTATTTATTAATTTTATCAAAATTGCCATTCATATATTTTTTTATTACTTTTTTGAGAAGCTTCTTCGTAATATTTTTTTTTTGTTTTTTTTTCTCTGTACCTTTTTCTTCTATTTATAAAGTATAATCCTATTTATTTACCGTTTTCGATAAAGTTGTAACTATCTTATTCAGAATTGATTTTTTTTAAATAAAAATTGAGTGAATAACAAATAAATAAAAACATAAAAATTTATATTAAAATTGTCAAAACTTGATGGCAATTTCAACTTTTTTCATTTTTTGTTTAGAAATCAAATAATTTTGTAAGAAAAAATAATTAACGACTATTTTTTCTTCCTATTTATTTTCATATATCAAAATTGTCAAAACCAAGTCGAATTTAGCATTTATTACTTTTTTGTTTAGTAATCAATTATTTATGTTTTTATTATTATTATTATTATTCACTCAATTCAAAAAAAATCTGTTCTGATGAAGATAATTAGAACAATATCAAAAATGTCGAATAAACAGTATTTTGTTCTATAAATAAAAGCAAAAAAGTCTGAAAAAACAAAAAGTATATTTGATGATATTTGTTTATGTAGAAGAAGGCAGAATAAAGTCAGAAGCTTACATAAATAATTTTTTCAATTAAAAAAAGTTTTATTACGTCAAAAGAACAAAAACTAATTTAACGCTGTAAACATAAAAAAGAAATTAAACTTATATTTCCTCGTAAAAATCGGACACAATAATTTTTAGGATCGACTCAAATGAATAGATATAACTTTAGTGTCATATTCATTTTTAGTTAAAATTGCTATCTTCAGCCCTTTATCAGTTTTTGTGATTATTGAGTTGTAATTTTCCTCCAAAAATTTTGAGGCTTCATTTTCCAATTCATTAAAAATTAGTTTTCTTACCTTGTCTTCAGAAAGATGGTTTTTATTTTTAATTTGTTTCAATGGTTTTTGTTATTGACTCTCTAATTTTGTCTTTGATGTTGATGATATTCTCACTGTTTTTCATGGTTTGATTAATTTCCTTTTCAACATTTTTTTTGCAATTAAATTCAATGTAGGCCATAAACTTCATATATATAAAACATTTTCTGTAATATTTACATTCAAAAATTTAAAATCGAATCCAGACTTTTCCTATAATAAAATTTTCATCAATATAAAATCAATAAATTGCAACAAAATTAGGAAATTGAAGGAAAAACAACACGGCAAAATGATTTTGAATAAAAATTGGATTGGAAAATGCACAAATGTAAATATTTCAAAAAATGTTTCATATACATTAAATTTAGGGTCAGTTTTTCCATCTCCTAATAAATTTTATCAGCTAATAACTGACTAGGGCAACACACTTGATTCTATGGATTGCCATTGGCAATTATAAGCCAATGAAATGTATTAGAAGATGGAAAAACTGACTCTTAGAATCTAAATTCAATCTCATTACAAAAATTTATAAAAGAACACAAACCGCGAGAATATCATCACAATATCTTACAATATAGATAACGACAAAATTGAAGAATTAGTGAAAAAACCCATTGAAAAAAATATGGACTGGTCTCTACTCTAATTTTGTGTTTGATGTTGATATCTCATTGTTTTTCACGGTTTGAATCATTTCCTTTTCAACATTTTTTTTTCAAAATTTAAAATCTAATCTAGACTCCCCCTATAATGAAATTTTCATCAATATCATATCAATAAATAGTAACAAAATTGGGAAATTGAAGGAAAAACAACATCAGAAAATAATTATAAATAAAAATTGGATTGAAAATTTCTCAGATGTGAATATTCCACAAAATGTTTCATACACATTAAATTTAGGGCCAGTTTTTCCATCTCCTAATAAATTTTATTAGCTAATAATTGACTATGACAACATACTTGATTGCCATTGGCAGTTACTAGTTATTAAAAGTTATCACAAGATGGAAAAACTGACTCTTAGAATCTAAATTTAATTTCATTACAAAAATTTATGAAAAGAACATCATTCAAACCGTGAAAATATCATCACAATATCTAACAAAATAGATAAACACAAAATTAAATAATCAGAACAAAAACCATAAAAAAAATAAAAATTATAAACTATCTTTCTCAGAACAAGTTGAATACTTAATTTGTATTAAAATATAAAATGGAACCTCGATTCTTTTTTCTAAGAAAATAATAATTTAATGAACAAATAAATAAATAAATAAAAAGAAAACTTACCTATCTTCGGGCGACTGAGCAGGAACCTGTTGAATTTCAACTTCGACTGGTCGAGGTGCTGGTTTAGCCCTTATCAAATAATGTTTAGGAATATTGAAATATTGGTTCCCTTGTTGTTGGTTATTCTGTTGCGCCTTTGAATTTTCTTCTTCGTAATAGTAATATTGAGCAGGTGATTTTGTTGTTGTTTTCGGTTGTTGAAGCGTTGATATACCCCTATTTTCTTGTTGGTAGTATTTGTTTTTAGGCGTCACCCTGTTCGTATCAATTTCGTTCGAAGTGCTAAAGTAAATCTTGAGAGGAACTTGTGTTGTACTTATCACGCCATGATTTTGGGGCGGTCCGTATTCTTTGAACGGTTTTCTCGAAACTTCGTTTTCGTAATAGTAGTTTGGAGGGGGTTGTGTCGTTGGTTCCACTGGTTTCAAGATTGTCACGCTTGGTGGTGGCTTCTTGCGGTTATGCGAGGGGTTGCGTACAACGGGGGTGTAAGGTTTCGGTGTGGTTGTTATAATTAACGTGTTGTTATTCAATCTTGTTATTTGCTTCACTGGGTATATTGTAACAATTTGAGGGGTGGTAACCTTTTGGGGTACGTAATAGTAAGGGGTATTTGACACAACTGATGTAGGGGGTATAGGGGTTGTTGTTGGATGGATTTGTTTGATCGGTTTCGTTGTTGTCGGTCTCGGGGTAGTTGTGGTAGGTTTTTTCGTTGTTGGTTTCTTCTTTTCTTCTTCCAAAGGAGCGAAGAAGTTGGGGGGCGGTGGTAAAACGATTCCGGGTACTAATGGTCCAGCAGGTACGGAAGAGTTATCCTTTGGGTAGTAGAAACTGTAAGGCGGAGGATAGAAAATCGAGGGGTCGTCTTCGTCTATTGGTTCCGTCTGGTTTGGCGGTGGGAAATATGGGGGGAAACTTCCATTTACTGGGAACGGTGGTGGGGGTCCGTTCCCAGGGTAGAACTCCCCCGGAATTCCTGGAGGGAACGGAGGTATTGGGAACGGAGCTTCCCCGGGAGGAGGGTAGGGCGGATTTTGACCTTCTTCCTGTCTGGGGCCCGGGAAGTATCCTTCCGGGGGGAGTATGGAATATGGGGGCGATTCGAGAGAACCATTAAGCGTTCGCGTAAAGTTTGTGCCAATGATCTGTAAGGGACCACCTTCTTTGAGTTGGACAGGAAAGGGCGGGGGCACCTTCGGGTTTGATGGGATCTTCACTTGGCGTTCGGGCGCCACGTAATTGTCTATAGGGGGCCAAATAGGTTGCCCGCTGTCTTGGTGATCATCGTGCGGGGGGTAGACGCCCCCTTTTATCACAAGAAGATGATTCTCCGCCAGCCAAATATCATTTTTGGTCAGCCCACCCAAATTCGATAGCGTATCTTTAGGAACTTCTGAGTTACTATCATAACTGATCACACCCGGCCTTTTTATAGGTTTTGCGAAAAGTTCTTTTTGGATCAAGCCGTACTTTCCTTCGGCAACTTGCTGGGCCAAGGTCTTCTTCTCTTCCTCGCCAGTAGAGCCATCAGGTTTCTTTTTTTGACTCCCACTCTCACTAGCAATCATCACCTCGTCATCCTGATTATTTTTAACATTCAAATGACCTCCTACTAATCTATGGATGATTCTTTTATTATTTTCGGGCGCATTTTGTGCGGATGCTGCCAGTACCAGTGCTGCCACTATTAGAAAGGATGGTTGCAACATCTATAACAAAAAAAAACAAAATAATTGAATGAATTTTGTGATAAATTATGAAGAAAGGCGTCTAGTGCTGATATAAAAATAATAATATGCGTTTTTTTTTGTTCTTCTTACGTATTGAAACGCTTTGTTTAATGGAAAACATTCAATAATAATTATAATAAGGGCCAAGAGATTCACCCCCTAATAAACTTATTTGGCTATTAAATTGCCATGACAACCTTCACAGCTCTTATGTGTTGTCATAGCCATTTATTAGCCAAATAAGTTCATTAGGAGGTGAAACTCTTGGCCCCAAGAATGACTTTACAATAATTTTGAAATAAGATGATACTAAGACGCTGTGCTTGTAATCTGAAGGTTTGAGATTTGAATCCCATTCAAGACATTGGCACTTTTTAAATGGAAAAGAAAGAAGTAATAAGTGTAATACATATAATTAGAAACTGAATAGATGTATAATTAGTTAAACTATCAAAAGGGCGGAGTTCGTATAGCGCTTTCCCTCTTAACCCTATACGAGACACCAGGTATTAAAAATAGCATCCACCCAGGTATAGTACCCTGGTATAGTGTTGGGACAAGGTAAACTATCGATGTTCGATCTATCTACCATCGAGATTTGGAACCCATCGATGGAACGGATGCATCGGCCTTTGAACATCAATGTTTTGGACTATCGATGGGTTTCAGCACTTTGAATATTAAAGAATTACCCGAGTTATTTTTGGTGATTTTTACTTGTACCAAACGAGGATAAGCAACAGGGTAGTAATACATGTTTGTGCTAATGTTGACGATGTTGATAGATTGCTCTAGTCCGTGTCCATGGGTGTTCGATTGATTCACGTTCACGAGTAATTCGCGTTGAAGCAGTAGACGACGCGGCGCGGCGTTGGACCGCTTTCCAAATTTTGGGATGAAGAGTTTCCATGCGCCCAATGAAATTGGTATTGTTTACCGAGTCCTTCAACACTCTACTACATTGTTTATTAACTCGTTCGAAATATTTACAAACCCCATTTTTCGTAGGCAGAATTTGTATTTTCACAAATTGTTCGAAAACAGAAATACGAAAGCAAAAGCTGACTACCGACTACTCACAGATAGAGACTGAATCTACCCTAGCATTGACAAACGCTGGGTTTGATTGGGAACAATCAATAAACAGCATAAAAGCCAGTGTCCGTTTTCAGGGTTCCTCCAAAAACACGTATGACTTTCTTACGTTTATAAATTATTTTCTGAATTTGAGTTTAGAGGAATTCAAATAAATTATAAAATGGCAATAAACCAATATGGATTCTTTTTTATCATTAATATTTAGCAATTTATTTCTCGAAATGTGTGGAAGATATTGATGGCAACATCGGTACAAAACAGTCAATACATCAGTGCATTCGATGGTTTTATTCGATACATCGATGTGTCAAAACCATCGAGTACCGATGTCCCAAAACTACCCCGGTACACCCGGCGGAAAATTGTTCGTCAATTCTATAAAATACCTTTCAAATAAGGAACCACAAGACCCACCGCACAATACCGCGATTTTTCTTCGATCTAATGTCACTAATCACGTTTTCTTCGTGCAATTAGACGTTCTATAAAATCAGATTAGTTAGGAGAACGTATCGTGGCCCGAACACCGACTTTCCGGCCCGCCCAGTTTCATCCCCTTGAGAAAAAGCGGGGGTATCACTTTTTTACCGGAGTTTGTTCCGATTGCGAATGTTTGTACTGAACGGTGCGGTTGTTGTCGGTTCCGATATCAGACTAGCCGCAAGGACTCACGCTTGATTGTATTGGGTCAGGAGGCACGCGAGCAGCACCGTGACTCTCTAAACCCAAGGTTACCTCTTGGGCGGGGCCCTATCTATCATAATTGGACCAGAACTGCACTCCGTTCACTCTAAATCTACGTAGCTGGGCAAAGAAACCATTGTTGCGGTCTATTGTTTCCGATTGTTGACTTTTCCTTTCCTTGGATTCCAGGAACGCGCTATTTTTTGCCCAAATTACACTCTTCATATCGAATCACCTCCCAAATTTTGAAAAATAGAATATCACTACACCGGTCACTATCACTGTAATGTTTAAACTGATGTATTTCCCGAAACTACTCATTTTTTACAATCAAAAACTAATCTACATCGAAATTTGCACGTTAAATCAATTTGTGACCTTGAATTTTCTAAGGGATATATCTCGGAAACGGTTGAAAATATTGCATATGTTTATAAATAGTTGTGGCCCAGAATTTCGAGTAGAATCACTGGACGTGTTTCCTGAATTTTTGTTGGAGTCACCCTGTATTTTAATGCGAATACCAAAAATGGAGCTGAAGCACGGTAATTCATAAAAATGAATTAGAAACGGTAAATTTGGCAACCTGAGTGCTTTTAAAGTTTTATTAGGTTCACGCATTGCGTTGAAATAACCTGTATTACACCAAAAACTATTTAGTAAGAGAAGTAATATGAATAATAAACCGTTCGATAAGGATCGAAAAATGGACTGAGTCCGGAATTTTGCATTCCTAAACCCGAAGCAGGATGTTTCTGTAACGATTTCATAAATTCATGATAAAAAAAGCGCAGTTTAATGCGTTACGTAAGCCCAGCAAACAGCACACTTTGGAAGCTATTCCATTAATTAAGTTTTGCACATAACATAATCAATGGACAGACAACTGATTTCTTACATTGTTTTGCGGAACCGCATCAGTATCGAGCTAATTGCTAGAAATTGAATGGGTGAGCGTTACCTCATCCGTTTTACACTTGGACGACCATTTTCGCTTTTAACGTAAGCTTCTAGCGCTAATTACGGGGTAAACCAATGCTGACCGACGAGATCTCAACTTGAATTGGATCAAACTACCTCGAAACAATAGTGCCTCAACTTCATTTAAGTAATCGAAAAATGATACAGGGTGATCCTGACGAAAAGTCAGAAACTTGCCTGGAGATTCTACCCGAAATTCCAAACAAAAAACTTCTTGGAGGCGTATGCGTCATTGTTGAAGGTTCTTGAGATATAGAGCTTCAAAGATTCAAGACAAAATATTAGCGTAAACGTTCAATTTTTAAGGAAAATGGTTCTTATTATTTAAAAACTGATTGCTTTGGTGGAAATTTTTAAAAACTGATTGTTTTGATAGAATTCATGTGAACAATACTGGTAATAACTTCACCGATAAAAGAAGTAAATAATTAACGGTTGAAAGCACCTTGGGCGACTTCGAACAGACAAAAAAACAATTTTTTATAAGTGTGTGTCAAGGCAATGCCTAAAGTCCCAACTGTTTTGTATTTCGGACAGCCTCATTAAGAGATAAAACTTTAGAATATCGAAACCAGCATTATATTTAAATTGTTCTGAAACGCCTACTAAATCTCACGTTACCGTTTCTGAGCGACAAGACTCGAGTAACGGCTAAAAAATTATTTTGCAACCCATAAAAATATTTAATTGCTTGGGGAACATCTTCATTTTGGTAGCCCCGGCAATTAGCTCCCAGTTTTGCAATTCATTTATTTTCGAAGACAGTTTGAGAAAATTATTTCATCTATATTATCATAAAGTGCATTTCTAGAGTACATAGGGATTTATTAGAATATAAAACATGATTCAGTCTGTTTTTGTTTTTCAATGCTACGCTAGGTTGTGTAGTAGTGGGTAAATTCACATCTTTTCTTCTAATGATATACATCCAGTCTGAAGCCATCTGTCTATGTAATAAACACGGGTTTTCTACTAAGAATTTCGTATAAAATTTTGTATGCAGGGTGTTATGAAGCACGTGGGCATCCTCCCAACTTCAAAAATTAGTCCCATAAATTGTTAGATTGGTCAGAATAACTAACCCATGACTAAACATGTTTTATAACAAAACAATCGCCTTTTATCTTTGAAGCGATATATCTGGGAAACGATTGGAGATAAATAATATTTTTGTGTAGTTTTTGGTTCAGATTTTCGAGTAGAATCACAGGTAGCGTTTTCAGAATTTTTGTTAGGGTCACCCTGTATCGTTTTTCGAATATCTAAATGAAGTTCTAGCACTTTTATTTTTGGTATTTTTATGCATTATTCCGGGTGTGATTTGCTATTGGTATTATATATTATTTTTTGCTGTCAAGTTCAAATCAGAAATTTGGTGTGTGACCCAAAGTGGTCACCATAGATACAGGGTGTAACAAAATATATGGGCATGCTTTTGACTTCATTAATAGGAAAATTTGTCACAACAACATATAGCCAAAAATGTTTCATAAGCAAGTTGTAAGACTTCAAAGTTGGACATTTTTATAAAATAATTGGATGACGGTTTCTACAAGTACCATTGATGTTGCTCCTTCTTAAACTTTTTATGTGCAAAAATTTTACTTTGCATTGCTACCTCATGAACCTTGTGTGGCTTAGCGTTGTCCTGTGTACGTCAATTGTACTTGTAAACATAACCATTCAACAATTTGTCGCTCATGACAAAATTGGGATTCTCTTCCAAATGCTCCGAAGTCCATTCAGCAAATCAATGGCGTTGTCCATGATCATTCATTTCAAGCTTTTGGTTCAGTTGGATTTTGTATGAATGCAGACGTAAATCCCGACCCAAAATTGGCCAAATTGAAGTCTGCGATAGACCGAGTTTTTGTGCAGGACGCGGACTGGTTACCTCGGGTTCTCTTGCACATTTTTACGGACAGCGAGTATATTCTCGTCCGATCTGGCGTTCTGTTAACGTACGGATGTAGACTGATTGTTCACTAATACGGTTTGCTCGAATTTGGTAACCAAACGTTAGCAAGTTGACTTTGAACGGCCTTCGTGTCTGTCGTGAACACATTTGCACCAATAAACACTGATTTTGACAATAAAGTTTCATCAATTGGTCGTGCTGCTCAATCATAGTGATTTGGCATTAGTAACTGAATAATACACAACATGTGGTCTACTCTCGACATTTGTAAACTGATTGTTGGTGATTTTAGTTATTTTCTAGTTGATAAACTATTTGTATTTGAGTTCAAATGATGGTATCCATTCTCAAGATTGTCTTTCGCCATTTGGCGACTCGGAATAGGCATTTATCAACTAGAGAAATAGCTTTTACTTGATGGACAATTAGTCGACAAACAAACGTCGAGAATAGGCCCCCATGTTTGACAAAGACCGTTTAGATAACATATTTGACAGATTATGTCAACATGGACCTATATCTAAATTGGAAAACCCTCTAGAAAAACCGTGTATAGTCGAACCAATTTAGAAGCTGGGTCTCTTAAAAATCCTAAGGATGATTTTCGCTAACGGAACAAAGATTTTTATGTTATTTAGGGATTTATTAAGTTTTGTTAAAATATGCACTATTTGAAGAAAATTATCACATATTGTTATGCACAATATACATAGGTTGAAGTTTTCTCATGTAAATCTCTATGTACTTATTTGAAAAAAAGCACTGTATGAATACCGTAAACAGAAAACGATTGAACAAATTCAGACGAAATGAGTGACTTGGCCCTCAAAACCAAAAGTTTACACGAGAATAAAACCGGCATTGTTCGCATTCTGCGATGTCATTCAAGTTAAAAACTACACCTACAAATAAATTGCAGATAAACAATGCAAAAAAGCGACAGCACTTAACAATCTAAAAAGATCTAGATCTCAACATAGCAGTAGGCGTGTCAATGCTAACCTTTTGTTCATTTTTTCCACTAATAATCGTGCCTCAACTCTTTTTAGGCACTCGAATTACAATACAGGGTGACTCCAACAAAAATTCTCAAAACGCTGTCCAGCGATTCTCCTCGAAATTCTAAACAAAAAACTTCCTATAAACATACGCGCTATTTTCCATAGTTCCCAAGAAATATCGCTTCAAAAATTTGATCTAATTTTAGGGCTGACCAGGACAGGAATTTCTTAATCACCAAAAAACCGATTGTTATTGATAAATCCGTGAAAATAACTTTCAAAAAAACCGCCTCCAGTCGCGAATATACATTTTTTCAAGGTGCGGTGTGTGAAACAATTGGTAGCGGTGTCGATTTACAATGGAATGGGTTCAAAAAAAAACGCAAGCACGCGCTTCTAAATGTATTTTTAATGTTGTCGCTTACGGCTACGTTTTTATTTAAGTTATTAATCGTGCTCGTTTCGTAATCTAACGCCAGCGTTTTGGATTAGGAAGTGCAAAAAAGGGAAATGAATCAACGGTCATAATTTCCCAGTTGGTAAAAGTAATTAGTAGGTGCACCTGAATCATTTTAAATTAATGTTGATTGAATCGAGCCATCCATGATCGTTAGATAGTAAAAGTTCAATTTTAAGTTAATTATACTCGTATCCTTCCGCAATATTTTAATAATTCCATCGGAAAACGCCATTTGCATTTAAAATTATAAAAATTCACCTTTTTTCGAACTAATATTATGATAAATTGCATTTAACAAAAGAAGAATATGTAGCAACTATGTAAAATGCTTGTTTCTGGTCTCGAGTTTTTGCCTGTATTACTTTGAACCATAAATCGGTGAAAGTCATGAGATTATCCCGTACGTATTCATTAAAATTTTGCATTAATAATATGAATTAATGTTAGGGTACTTATTTTCGCGTTCTAGATGGTTTTATTCTCATAAACTTGGTTTTGAAACGGTGCCTCAATTCCTTTTAGGTATTTGGATAACAATACAGGGCGATCCCTACGAAAATTCTGAAAACGTACCCAGAGATTCTACTGGAAATTCTAAGCTAATAGCTACCTATAAACACTATTTTATTCCTTACAGTTTCCGAAGTATAACTCCGCGAATATTTAATTCACAGTAATTTTTATTCTTGAAAAAGACAGGGACGAAAAATCGCATTCTGAAGAATACGCTCCCTTCATTTACAAATTTAAATGCTAGATTCGTAATTACAGACGATCCTAGGCACTTGAAATGTCAAAGAAGACACGTTTTGCATCGAATCATGATTGCCATGCATTTATTTCTAAGCGGTTTT
Organism: Phaenonotum sp. SLE1380; assembly: GCA_033557805.1. NCBI lineage: Eukaryota > Metazoa > Arthropoda > Insecta > Coleoptera > Hydrophilidae > Phaenonotum > Phaenonotum sp. SLE1380. Next base: position 11,278 of record JAUIMX010000456.1, read on the forward strand.
GCTATTGCTAAACACTCGCAACAAAACTACGAGATCATCTTTTCTAACAAAGTAATAAATGTGGCAAATAATCCCAAGGAGGTATTTGTTTAAATAATTTTTGTGGTGACATTTACCCAGGTGATGCGTAAAGTATTTGATTTAATAATTGTTTCCTTCGTCACGTTGTTGTTGGCAAGGTTGTGGTTTCTGCACTGGGTTGATAATTAGAGACTTGATGACCTAGATTACTTTATTAAAATATTTAACAAGTTGATGTAGATGTTTCTCATGGTAGCGGACACAATACAACGGCGCGCGGCGCCTGCTACGTCTCAAGGAGATTTGTTTACATACAAATATATGTTAAAAAATTGGGCATAAATTTATTTAAAAAAATTGCTTTTTAATTAGTTTTCGTTTTACTCAATCCGCGCAAATTCTTTCGCGTCTGTTATAGCAACTTTCGTTTTTAGAGTGAATTGTTTATTGTTCATATGTGAACAGGCTTTGTGTTTTAATTATTGCACATGTGGCTTAGGTATTGTCACAACTTGTCCCATTTTCACATTAAAATTTTCTTGTTTTTTTCGTAGCGCCAACAGCATAACAGTGCTTTTGTCGTACGGTACGCACCCGGAATTGGATTGTCACTTATATAGCTGACAAAAAAATGATATTTCACGAGGAAGATATACAGAGTGAGCCAAAATGATTGACCAACGTTTGAATTTCCCGCTTAAAAAAGTTAGGGATTTTGCTCTATCAAGTTAGAATCGGGGTTTGTATTGAAACGTCAGTGGCG
>JAUIMX010000457.1:0-12060 GCA_033557805.1 Phaenonotum sp. SLE1380
ACATAGGGTATGATTTCGCTATGACAGAAGGACAGCATGCCAGCAGTAATTCCATCAGCACCGGGAGTTCCGCTTTTTAGCCCGCGCAAAATCTTAGCAACATTTAACGTTGGACTATTTCTGCAGTACTAATGGTGGGTTCATACTTACAGAACCTAACTTGTAAAAGTTTAATCTACTTTACCCTAAGTGATAAGTTACGTCATGGCAGTATCAACGCACCCATGGAGATTCAACTTTTATTAAGCTTGTATTAAGGTTATTCATCAAAAAAATCTCCACTTCATAACAAAATGGGGAAAAAATGAATTTGTTATAGACTCGTTAATGAATATTTCAACTTGAATTGCATTTTTGTTAGATTCAATACCGATGAAATCTTACAACAATCTATCACATTACCTTTCTTGAAAACTAGTAGCTAGCAAAGTATTAATGCCAAATTAAAAACTTTTAAATGACAATAATAACGTATATCCAGCAAATATTTTTGAAAGATATTTCATACATGGAACAAGCAGCAGGAAATTCGTAATATTAGATAATTTTGGCCCACCAGCCTTCTTAAATCTTTTTGTTTTAATCCCAGTTAAGCCCAGTCTAATTTGGACACATTATTCGACCCCTTTTCGTTGACACACAGACATTTCTCAAAACCTATTTTTAACTAACCTAGCGAGCGGTTTCTAAGTGACTAGCACTAAGAATACGTGGACGAAATTTTTAAATAAAAATACAATGCGCAGGCAGGTGCTTTGAACCCGGTATGCCACCAGATGCCACCGGTGCCACTGCCTCGCTTCTTGCCGGTGCAAGCCTAGGAGCGCTTCGAGGAGTATTAATTAATTCGTTCCTCTAAACGCAGACGGTGATTCCTTCTGCATTATATGCTCATAGTTACATTTTTATTGCCTACAAGAACATAAATATAGAAGCAAGCCACCTGCTGATGCAGCGAGTCATACTTGTGTGTAAACAAAAATTTTGTTTTATTTTATTTTTGGATTGGCAGATGTTGCCACAGGTTTCCCTTTAACCAATAACAAAAATAACAAAAGACGTACGGAGGAGAGAGGTCAATAATCAGCACGCTTATATTTTATTTATTTTTGTTCGGAATATTTGGTTTGATGACGCATTTTTTAAATTGATTACTGGAAAATTGACATGGGTGGCAGGCAGTTTTTTATGAACTGTATTTAGTATCAAATCTTTCCTTTGTGATATTAATCCAGTCTATAAATAATAGAGCCATATACAGTGGGTGTTCTCGGATATGGTCATCAAAAGGTATAATGAAACAAAAATTTCACCTTACGAGAAAAATGTATTCTTCATAAAAACTTCGGCTTTCAAAATAAATCTGTCGAATCATAAATTTGATATGTGACTCGGTGGTCACAATGTAACTATTAAATGATTATTTCATTATATTAAAAATTGTATCTCCATTAAATCATTATCCCTTCACAAAATACACGAATCACTAGTTCAAATTTCGATTACTTATGAAAGGTGACCGGAATATTATAATAATGGATTAAAAAAATTTTCTTATGTAAAAATCTCATTTTCACATAAAATTCTGTTATCCAAGTTGATAATATCTGTCAAAACAAAAATTTGATATGTGACTCATGGTGGTCACAATGTAGCTATCCAAGACAAAACTTCATTATATTGAGAAAAATGTACTCCTTATAAAATCTTCATCCTTTTACAAATCACCATTGATTCATGCATTTTGTGAAGGGATGGAGAATTTATAAAGAGTACAATTTTTCAATATAATGAAGTTTGTCTTTATATTGTGACCACCTGAGATACATATCAAATTTTTGCTCTGACATATATTTCTAACTTCGATAACAGAACTTTTTATATAAAAGAAATTTTTTTCATTGGATAATTTTTTTCACTGCAGTATTATAACGTTCAGACCACCGTTCATGCAATCGGAATTAGGTATTTTGTGAGTGGATGAAGATTTTGTAGAGAGTACAATTTTTTTAAATAATGAAGTTTTGTCTTGATATCTACATTGTGATTACCCTTAGTTATATAAGGTATAAAGTTTTTGCTTCGACAAATTTTATCAACAATGCTAGCAGAACTTTTTATAAGAAAGAAATTTTTTCATGGAATAATTTTTTTAATCATGATAACATCATCACTCTTCATGAGTATTCAAAATTTTAACTAGTGATTCGTGTATTTTATGAAAGGATGAAGATGTTATGAAGAATACAATTTTTCGAAATAATAAAGTCTTTGATAGTTACATTTTGGCCAATCCGAGTCACATGTCAAACTTTATAAAGAATGAATTTTTCTCGTACGATGAAGTTTTGGTTCATTAGGTACCTATTACCACAGACAACCCAGTTTATCTATGCAATTACGAACCATATCCGTGGATGCACTGTATGTAAATATTCGGAAAAACATCTATTACTTCTATTCTAAAAATCATATCAAGATTGGGTTTCCAACATTGCCTATGGTATTTTTTTTTTCTATTTTTTGATAGCAATTTACAACCAATAGTAATGATAATAATGAAAAATTGTTTTTCCAAACCCAACACGCACCACACGGGGATGTGGACATATTTGTGGAAAATAATAAATATGCACAAATTTATTTTTTTCAATAACGATTCAGTTCAAGTTTTGATAAATATGTAATAAAATTCCTTGTACCTTTACCGAATTTCTTATTATCCTTCTGAGACCTCCGAATAATAATAGAACATTTCGAGAAAATACAAGGTTTTTTTATCACAAATTTATTTGTTTATATCTTCGTCTTCTAAGGCGTTTGATTACTATTTTTAAACATTTCTGGTACATAGTATACCTATTGTTCTAATTTGGAATACTAAATTCAAATCATCTTGATTAATTTCCAAAATACCTATCCTAAACTAAAAATGAGCATCTTTTTTTTCATTTCAAATAGAATCATGTACATTTCATTTCATCGTAAGAATACTTCATTGAACCTCGTTTTGAATTTTGATGAATATTTCTTCAAAATAATGGATAACTTTGATATGCGCAAAATACAAAAATTTGCGAATTGGCTTGAAGATTCCAATAGCAACAAAATGTTTGTGTATAAAGAGAATCTGATACTTCGGCGTGGAAACAAGCTACGGAGCATAATGTCGATCAAATGTCAATTAGGCGTATTCTCAAGAAAGGGCTTTCAGTGGATGACAGGATTTCAAAATTCTATTATTGTAGGTATTTTTGAAAGTATTCGACGGCGTTTTTCTACTAGTAGCACAGTCACAAATTATTTTGTTCTAATATACTCAAAAATTCCATAAAGTATTGCAGATGTTTATAGGATATGCTTGATAGAAAAACCAAATATTTCCAGGATGGAATGAGATGCAACAGAAATATAATAAATATTCAATTCAAAATAATAAAGAAATTTGCTCTTATAGGTGTTATGTTTACAGGGTAGTATTTTGGAAGTTGATCAAAACAATCAACATTCAATTGCTCAGATTAGTTGAACATACTCTGCACTAGAGATATAAGAAAAATAGTAATCTAAATGTGTCAGAACGCGAAGATGTAAGCCGATGAATTTTTGTTTTCAAAATGAAAATTATTCACAGATATAGCCATATTTTGAACACTATTCACTTTAATAGGCAAAAATGTCGTGAAGCAATCAAGATTTATAATTTGTTGGAAATCCGAATATTCAATGATATACAGGGCGTTCAGTAAATTAATTTTTTATTATGTTAGTATTAGTACTATCGCGCTATTGGCTTAATATTATTTCTGAAAAATAGGAGAAATGTCGAAAATTCGATGTTTTTTATTAAAATGCTACTCTTCTATTTTCAATTTTCCAACAATTTGCTTAGATGAGTCGATTTAATGGTCTGATTCTATATGTTTCTACCTTGTAATTATTATTATGAAAAATTTTGTTCTAACAAATTCAAATTGAAATTATGATGCCGTTTGATTTGTTATTTATCCATCACAGCTTTTTCTAATTCTGGCCACGAAACAGCACCCTTATAATTTGGTAAAGTTTGTAACCCTCCCTAATTTGCCTTTCATGTCCTGCCCCTTTTTCCATAGATATCAAATTTTTGTCCGGCAAGGCAATTATCAGTTCCCTTCGCGAATTTAATAAGTTTTGATTTAAATGCTGCTTCACATCTTGAACGATCGATAGTGTTCGCAAATAAGCAATGACATGAACACCTCTGCTTCCAACTTGTTTGTAAAACTGAAACCAAAAACCTGCAGAGTTTGACAAATATATGTCCATGCTGGTTCTTAAAAGTTGACAACTTTACAGTGGAACGCCGGCTATCCGAACATTCCTCGATCAACAGTGATTCGAACGAACATGTTTTATGTTTGTTCATGTGGTTATTGTAATTCTAATGTGGAAGCGGGTTTTGTTTATTGGGCTAGTCAGTAATCGACGTTTCGGCTAATTTTAGCCTTCTTCAGGATCTAAAAAATGTTTTTGATATTCATGTAAATATGAAATGTTCAAGAATCCGTAAAATTGCAAAAGACAAAAAACCCTACTGTTCTGGGAAAAAGTGAAAACTTCATTACAATATTGATTGATTATTTAAGATAGATCTACTTAAAACCTTTTATGATGAAAATGAAATAAGCTAGCAAACAGGTGTAGAAGACAGGCGTCAAAGAACTGACACAAAAAATTAGTGCAAATTCAAAAGCAAAACCAAGGTGTCAATAACTACAAATTACTAGAAAACGTGGAACGGAAAAATATAAAAAGGTATAAAGAGTGAAATTTGGAAATTAACATTTGAAAATCATGCACGGCTAAGGTAAGGTAATTTACCAAAGGTGTATAAATAATTCTTGGATTCTGTATTATTGTTTATGATTATTTATTTATTTTACGTCGGCCTGTTCCTGCTACTAAGGCTAATCACCGACTGCAGGGATTAGGACTACTACACCTGCGTATTTTGGGGATGCTCCGACTTCCACGTAAGCAAAGGGTTCTTTTACGTGCGCTTGGCAATACACCTACAACACACGGGATCCAAGATTTTACATCGCTCCCAGATGATGAGGCATTTCTGGTATTTTTCCTAATCAGAAAAAAACATCGACATGACCGAGGATTGAACCATCGACCCTAAGATTCAAAAGCCAATGCCTAGACTTTTGAACCAATCCTGGCGACTTGGATTCTGTACATCTATTTTAAGATTCATAATGTGATTCCATAAAAAAATCTTTTAATATTGTTCTCTTCAAATTTAGAAATGTTTACATTATTTTAATCTATGTCATGTAAAGTATGGTGCGATGTTGGCTGGGGCCGTAGCTGAAGGATTGCTTCTAAGGTCACTTCTATGTTGTGATATTCTATTTTTCAATTTTTGTACATACAGATTGACCTATGTATGTTGTAAGATATACGAGGAATTGAGTATATTAGACCACTATTGTAGAAGAGAGGTAAAGAAACAACTGAGTATGAGTATGAGTTAAAATAATGGCTCAGAAAAGGAGGTTTTTGATATCAATCTAGAATTATTATGTTATTTTTTATAATGACTTTTATATCTAGAAGGGAACATTGTTATTTTATTCGGTCACTATAGTAAAATTAAGATAGGGGCAAACCAATATGTAGATGATACTATGCCTGAAATATGATCGTCTTATCATGACTAATAATAAAGTAATAATAATACGAAAATGAATCTATACAATTTAAAAAAACAAATTAATTTCGGATAGCATCTCGAGAATAGCTAGGAATAGAGAGATACATGTAGAAATGAAGTTGCATTATTTTTCAAAGTAGTTTTCGAAAAAGTAATAATATATGAGGTGTTTCATTTGACATAACAAAGTTGTCGTTAACTTACAGGAGAACAGAATATTCTGTGTATTTAACAATAATTTGGAAAGATTTTACTTCATGTACCGAACCACCTCAAGTGATTTACCTCGTATATGAACATTCGAACTTATTGAAAACTTCGAGGGTCGACTTATACGGTCAATATTCTTACTACAATTTGGGGGCTTGAATTCACTCCTCGACTTATACACCGGAAAATACAGTATACCTAGTTTTTATCAGGCCATCCGTTATCAGTTGTTATCAAAACCTGATCCTTAGAGTTTTCAACAACTTTGATGAACTCATAGTGCGTGATATGTTTATGAATGTATTATAAGTAATAGAAATGTTGCTAACATTACTTCACCAGCAATTATTAACACAATCAAAAATACATTGTTGCTATTTTTGATTAATTAAGAGTTTCGTTTGACGAGCATCCCTCGTTTAATGAGCTCAAGTAACGATCGCCCAGCGCCGGCTCTATATGTAAATGAGCATTTTATCGACTTCATGTTTTACGACCGCAATTAAATCCGAGATCCATTTCACATCAATTTGTTACAGATATAAGATTGTTCAATATAGGAAACGTTCCATTAGTTAATTAATTATATGTGCATACATATTTATTTAGTTCAATATCGCTAAATCTTAGAAATGACACTTTCCAATTCGCAGAAAACTTTTACTTCTATCGGGTTCATAACGATCCATATATTTTCACTTTTCGTTGAATCTTTAGCCGTTTTGGTGCTTACATTTTGCACATAGCAAATGTAATGTTATTATTTCGATCCAACAATCCATTAAATAAGTTGATACAATAGAGATCACAAAGAGAAGAATTATGGCTCTCCAGCTATTTGAAATTAAATGAGACGTAAAGTAATTTGTTTCTACGTGTAAGTTAATTTTATTACAAATATTCAGTACATCTATTTTTAAGTCGCTTCAACTTAACACTTTAAAATGCTAATTGTTGCGTTACATAACAATATTTCTTTAGTTTGTCTAGCTATAAGAATTGACAATGCGTCATCGCGTCATTCTGAACGCATATTTCAGGAAATTAAGTCACAAACAACCTGACGATTACCGCTCAAAATTGTTATTCGTCGATTGGGAATAATTCGTACAATTAGGAAACAAACGTGCATTGATGCTCTTATGTTTTTTTTTCAACAAGTTAATGTTTTTTCGCAACCATAGTTTTCTACGGATTTCAGTTCAAATGAAAATTTGGTATCCTTATGAATACACAGACAGAAAGGATCTTCGCTCCAAAAATAATTAGCAAAATCAAAATAATCTTGTGTTTGAATAGTGACAACAAAGGTAATGATTTTTTTGAAATATGTCCCTAGATTTGAATATAACAAAAAAATTATATCTGAGTATTGCTCGAGCCTGTAGTAAAATTGGCAACCATACGGAGTCGGTAGTAACTTGATATTTCAATGTAATATACTAGTACTAGTATTTGAATTCAACACCTTCAAGTTGAAATGATATTCAATACAGATATTTTTATTCTTTTCTATACTATTTGTAGCGTTGAATTTTTCATTTCTTCTAGGGTCAAGATATTCACCTCCTAATAAACTTATTTGTCTAATAAATTGCTATGGCAACATATAACAGCTATGAAGGTTGTCATAGCAATTTATGAACCAAATAATTTTATTAGGAGGGGAGCCTCTTGACCCGAACATATTTTTGACGTTACTATTTATAAAATTATCAGAATTGTCATGAATATAATCAAAAGTTCGCTATAAGGAAACTTGAAAGTCGAAAGCTTGCGAAGAATAAAAATAATCATTTTTGGAAATAAATAGCGTTTTATTACGTAAAAAGAATGACAAATATAGTTGTTATTCAACATCAAAATAACTGTAGCTGCATATGTTATGCAACCACTGTCCGCTGGGACAGGGCGTTTTCATTTGCGTGGCAATGTTTGATGAAACATGCATGGAACGCTAAAATCATCTTTGTGTGAGTTGTAGGTAGTTTCGTTCTAGAATGTCTCGAAAAGAAACTATTCACGCCTGGTTTGAATAGCTCCTGTCCAGTAGATCTACATCATAATGAGAGAGTTATGTAGAGAAATTCAGGATATATATTCTCAAAAAGAAGAAAAAAGCCATTTAGATACAATTAAAATGTACTTGGTTTTTTTTCGCTGTATTTTATTTATATTGTTCTATTTCATTTTAAGAACACTATATGTATTTAACTCATGACCAGTTTATTTTTATAGTTGTCCTAATATACAGGGTGTCCCCTAATAGTACCGCCAAACGTTAACTTTTGACATCATTTTAGACCGATTTTAGTCAATTTATCTCAGTACAAAAGTGCACCCCCGAGGAGTTATGGGCCATAGATGTCATTTTTTTTATTTCGTTGTTTTGCTCTAAATTCAACAGTTTTAACGCTATTTTAATGAAATTTGGTACAAGTAATTACTTTGTGCTGCTGAATTGAAATATCATGTTAGTTTCTTAAAATTTTGTAGATGCCGTTGAGATAACCTGAACTAACTTTTATTTATTCTTCATAATTTTTTAGTACATGGATATTTTTCATTACTTTTTTGTTTTATTTGATGTAGAAATCCATAACGCATAAAAATGCTATACGTATTCCATGTCGATAAAATGCACCGTTTTTGAGATATACGTGTTGAAGTGTTCGTGGTCGCCTATTTTAAAAAAATGAAATAATTTTATTTTTTGATCTAGTAGACGTATGTCAAAGATTGTGATGTATACAAATGCTGCATTCAACATCAATTGCTATTTAATGCTACAATTAATTGTAATTTCATAAGAGAGGATATTATAAATCCCATTGTAGCTGATTCCCGTTACTAACAAAAAAAACATAAGAATGCCAGCTGTCAAATAAAATCATTCCATTGACTCAAGTATTCATCACAATCTTTGACATACGCCTACTAAATCAAAAAATAAAATTATTTCAATTTTTTAATAATAGGCGACCACGAACACTTCAACACGTTTAACTCAAAAACGGTGCATTTTATCGACATGAAATAAGTATAGCTTTTTTATGCGTTATGGATTTCTACATCAAATAAAACAAGAAAATAATGGAAAATATCCATGTACTAAAAAATTATGAAGAATAAATAAAAGTTAGTTCAGGTTATCACAGCGCCATCTACAAAATTATAAGGAACTAACATGATATTTCAATCCAGCAGCACATAGTAATTACTTGTACCAAATTTCATTAAAATAGCGTTAAAACTGTTGAATTTAGAGCACAAAAAACGAAATAAAAAAAATGACTTCTATGGTTCTGTATACAGATATAAGGTATGAACGAATGAAATACATGTTTTTTTTTGTGGTTACAATGACAGCTATAGAAATACAACTTATATTTCGTTTCAAAATATTAAAACTACTTGAAAATGTTCATAAACGAATTAGATTGTCTTTCAATGAATTTTGCAATATTGCTTAATTTATTATTATAAGAATAATAATAATTTTTGTATATAAAATGTATACATAATATTGATTTTTTCCGGGAATTTAGACCAATATAATGAAGACATTAAAAAAATTAGTCGACGTACTTTCTCAACTATTTTTAATTTTTTTTTATCTTTTTATTAAATCAACTCAACAAGTGACATCCTAAAATATAATGAAGACAACTTTTTATTTTTCACCTTGTAACTTAAAAATGTTGTCCCCATTATATTGTTCTAAATGCCAAAAAAATTCAACACTAAGAATCAAATAGACCAACGGTCTGCAAGTAGTACCCGTTAAACTTACCTTTTGTACTTAAAATGTATGAGTAAGGTACAGTCGCTAAATTTCGTCCCCAAACCTAACTTCGTCCTCCATCGTATTTTCTCAACTAATCAACAACATTTTGTTTTTATACACTGAATCGAAATTTAGTTACGCCAGTCGAACATTTTAGGAATATAAAGGTGAGATGTCACTCCTACAACAAGATATTCAAAAAAGAAAAGAATAGTTCAAATTGAATTTTTCTTAGAAATGGTATTTGAATTGATTAAAAAATAATCTGCTTGACTCATTGATACATTTTTTTGTAGAATAGACTTGTGTTTGCATATGGCTTGAAGCGATAGAAAAAAGTTGGGTTATAAGGTCTGTTTTATTTGAATGGATGTTCACCGCAACAATAGTGAATTCGCAATATCGTCCCCCTACGTAGGCCCAATTTCGTCCGCGGGGACGGTATTAGGCACTTCTATTTTATATTCAGCCCATTCCAAATGGATGTTCACCGCAACAATAGTAAATTCGTAATATCGTCCCCCTACGTAGACCCAATTTCGTCCCCGGGGACGGTATTAGGCACTTCTATTTTATATTCAGCCTATTCCAAATATTGAGCTACCTTCAACCTCAACAAGAGAAAATGAAGATATGATAGTGACGACTTCTTCACATAAACAAGAGATAATGGAGGCAGGAAGCAAAAATGGATAAAAAATGAAAACAAGAGGAAAGAACTGAAAAAATCGAACAAAGGAAAACGGATTCTTCTGACGAGGATACAGCGGAAGAAGAAACAGTTTTGATGGAGAAGATAGCAACAATTATGATGCTGAATGCGCAGCGTGTTTAAAAATATTTTCTCAAGATATGATGAGAGAAAAATGTATAGGATGCATAATATGCTGATGTAGGAGGATTGCGTTGAAACCCCAGGACCTGAATTTATTTGTACAATTTGTCTGAAGAATTAGAATTACTTAACAAACCAATGATTGATTTAGAGGGACGAAATTAGGTATCTCAAAATATATTTTCAGAATTTCTTTCATTTCGTTGAATTTGTATTTCTAGCGTTTGTAACAAAGTTAACGGTGTTTTGATTATTTTTTGTAATAAAGATATATTCTGCCTAAAGTTGGGCGTTTTAGTTATTATTCTATTTGAACTGACTTATTCTCTAACTAAATTGTTTTTACAAAAAGGGCACGATATTTGGTGATTGTACCTTACATACATATGATGTATACATTATTTTTCCAAAATTCGTCAAGAAAATGTTTGAAATGTAAAAAATGTCCCAGTATGAAATATATGCATAAGTGGGCGATAAACCTCACACAAATATTTAACCATGGTCACCTGACTAGGTTTACCAAAAAGAATAGATCATATATTCTTTCTAATACCGCTCTATTCACTCTGGTTAAACACTGCGGTATACCGGAACGTGTATGGTCAGACTAATACATCAATAAACCTGTATTGAAATATAATTTTTTTTCAAGCCTTTCTTCATAATTATACAGTAGACAAACTATTTGTTCATATAAATTACAGTTGCGAGCAGTGAGCTAAAACAAAAAATTTATCATCGATTGTAGTTTTTCTATAGAAAAAAAGCGAGCCCTATGCAAAACTTTTGTAGCTCATTTGTATATCAGATTAATAACTTGAGTACAATACATTAACAATGGGCGGGCATTACTTACGGCGCCGGTGTACGGAAATGAAATTTTAGTCATTTGGCTTCCACCGTAATTAATTTATTTTGATTCAATCAACTCGCCCTTGAATTTGGTTCGCGTGCCGCACTTGGCACGCGTGCCTTAGGTCGCCGATGTTTGAGCTCCGCGGCTAATGATGTTTTTGTTTTGAAAGTTTTATACTAATATGAACTCATGTACAGTAAACTTGGTATTTGGATTTTTTTTCATACATTAAAATACTGTAGATTCGAGAAGTATTTTTTGTTTTTCTTAATGAAATAGATCTATACTAATTATTGTGATGTGTCGACAGAGACCGACAACACGCTTCGACACGTCATACCACGTGTTTTTTGTATCTAGGTTATTCAGATTTTCGTCAGTGTTGAAGCAACAGGACCAAGTTATATTCACCAGGCCGCGCCGGCGCGAGTTTGTTTACATATTATTTGTAGGTTTAAATATGGAGGGACAAATTATAGAATATGATATTCACCAAATTCATGTTTACGTTCGTTTATTGGATGAACCTAGTACCGTTGAGTGAATACTTTTCACTCAACGCTAGTACTCTCTAGAATCATATCGTAGCACATACAGGGTGATTCACGTAACCCGTTCATTAAAAGTTTTCTAGGTTCCCATCATTATTTTGGAATGAAAATTTG
>JAUIMX010000458.1:0-12057 GCA_033557805.1 Phaenonotum sp. SLE1380
CAAATATGTATCGCTCATATGACTTTCCCTATTCAGTGAAGAAAGTTGACATGACTTCCGGTTAAACCGGAAGTGCGCTATTCATGGAAATATTTTACAGAGATGTCCCCCTTGGAACTATACAAGACCTATAAGTTAGTTTTCACGAATGTTAATTTGTTCTTCATATACTTTTGGGGTGCCCTTTCAGCGGGACACCCGATATATGACTGATCACGTATGAAGTTAATTTGATGAATTTCTTCTGCAAAACCTAAGTCTAGAGTGAATTCTCTGTCGACATGGCAATTCATCCACCATGGTGGAAGAATTCATTAAATATAATGCATTATATTTAATGCATTCTTCATCATCATCAACTGCTTTGAAACCTTTGATCCTTCGCAGCATATGTAAGCCTTGTAATCCAAAGAGTTGAGCATAGAAACTTCTAGTGTTAATGATGGTGTGACGCTTCAAGTTACACCTGTTGATGTGCGTTAGTTTCCAGTGAATCATGTTCCCCTTTATAACTAGCTTCATGATAAACCGCATGTTTGGAATTTATTCAGTTCTTGTATCGTATGAGTTCAGTTCGCGGTAATATATCCAAGTGCTTGTTATTTTTTTTACTGTTGTAAGAACAGATAGATATTCATACCAATGAGACTAATTTATTACTTTGGCAATGTACGTAATCAACAAATTCTTGAAATCACCTCATGTCACGCCTCTTTTTCGCTAGGAAAAAGTTTAACCTCTTACCTTCTGCATAACAGATTCAATATCTTCAAATCCAACCCATTGGTCTCTAGAGTAAGCATAAGGTCCTGTAGCTTTTTCGGAATCTCTGTTGACATTCCACCTCTGATGTTTGATTCTGTAGCAGATTTCATAATATGAAAGCATTCCAGGTTGTCTCGTATATTCTCCTGCATCCCCAGGACCAGCAGTGTCAACACCTTGACCATAGTTGCCCAATTTTGCCAAGGTGAAAGTTTGACCATAAAATGGTATCCCCATCAGCAGTTTTTCTCTAGGAGCACCTTTGGATACAAGATATTCCATTGTGTAATTCTGTAATTCATAAAATTACATACAGTGTGTCTTTTTAAAAACGATCCACCCTGAATAACTTAGTTTGAATTGATTTTTAAAGAAAAACGCCAAAATATGTTAATTTACTATCGAAGGGGACCAACTTTTATTAAAATAATCCACCCTCTATCTACCGACCTTTGCGCCCCACAACCCTCGACTCAAAAATTTCAAATAGCAATAGGGGTCATGTGACCCCTCATATGAAAAGACTTTTACCTGCATTTTGGCGTTAGAATTTCCAAAATCGTACGATTTGTTTAGAAGATGCAGGGTGTTTAATTTTACATGGGAATGAAATTTTTATTGTATGGAACTCTAAAAATTCTCATATCATGAAGTGCCGAGATAGGTCCATTTTCTATTTGAAAGATTCATTTTTGGGAAAAATTTTCCACCCTCCAAATATCACCACATGCCTCCACAACCTCCAATTCAAAAATTTCAAACAGAAATGGTGGTGGAATTTTTAAAATCGTATCATCCGTTTAGAAGATACCGGGTGTTTAATTTCGCACAGAAAGGATTGGTATATTGTGAAGGTCTTAGAGAAAACAGCATCCCCTGTATTTTCGATCCATTCATGCGAATAGAGTTGGCCGCAAACCATTCCTGAGCCATGACATAAGCCTCAGCATCCCTTCTAAGGACAGAGTCAAAGCAAAAATCAGTGACTAGGGTAGTGATGTCGTCCGCAAACAAGACCGACACAGCGGAAAGTGAGCTAGGAAGGTCGTTGATGTAAATAAGGGAAAAAGTTGGTTCCAGTATAGATCCCTGGGAAACCCCAAGCTCAACAGGCCAACCCAACTTTGAATCACCCAGGTAAACAAACTGCCTTCGATTGATGAGATAAGAGCGGATGAGATCCAAGCTTCGACCAACAAACCCGTAGAGCTTTAATTTCATCAAAAGAAGGTGATGACAAAAGCAGTCAAATGGCTTGGGCAAATCAACAAAGGTTGCGAAGGAGTATTCGTGCGCCTCAAAATATTTAACCACTTCCCCAACCAAAATTACGGTTGAACAACCTCGATAAAACCCATATTGTGCTCAAGAGAGAATCGAGTTATTTTCTAAATAATTTATATTCTTTGGTCTGGTAGCCCAAGACCGATCAGGTATAGGCGCAAGGGAAGCTGAGAAACCTCAAAGGGTTGCCTGTCTCAGTATCACAGGAGCGCTACATATCACTCCAACCTCTGCAATGGAAGATCTACTGGACCTACTTCCATTGCATCTACAGGTTAAAAAGGAAGGTCTACTGAATACCTTGATAGGAGGCTGTTTGAGCTCTGCACAAAGATCAGGGCATCTCAAAATACTGGATGTATTACCGCCAGATACCTCTCTACTACCAGTAGACCTTGTGAATATGAAATATGAATTCGTGAAAGACTACAATGTCGATATAAGAGACCGCTCTGCTAGTATACAATTCATAAGCCAACTAAGGGGGCATCCATCCCTTCATCTGGTTCACAGATGCATCGAAAAGTGATGAGGGTACTGGACCTAGAGTCTATACCGATGTCCCAAACCCCTTCCATCACTCAGGCCTAAATCTTGGCTATTGAAAGGTGTGCAGAAGTGTGCCTAGTATAACGATACAAAGAAGCGCACATCTACATAGTCTCTGACAATCAGGTTAGCTTGAGGACGCTAGAAGCCTATAGTTTCACGTCTAGTAGCTTAGCTCTGTCATAAAGCTCTGAACCAACTGGCAAAAGGAAATCGGCTCACCTTAGTGTGGGCATTCGTTCACTCTGGTTTGGAAGGAAACTATATGGCTGACACTAGCCAAGGAGGGTGCTTCAGCTCACTTAGTGGGCCCGGAGCCAAATTGTGGTACCTTTGAGATTGACTGGAGGACGACAGTCCTGAATTTGGAAAGAAGGATGAAAATGTCTTTCTGGATAAATAGTCCAGAACAGAGGCAGGCGAAAATCTTCGTTACCATCTCAACTGACAAAACCAAGTCTTTGTTAGGTCTCAACAAATGTGACCTCAGACTTATTACAAGCTTCCTAACTGGACACTGCACTGTGAGGTATCATCTGACCAAAATAGGCGAGGCGGATTCAACCACCTGTAGACTATTTGAACAGACAGCAGAAACTGCTCTGCACATACTTTGCGATAGTACGGCGCTAGCGTACAAAAGAATGTTCCTTATTAACAGAAGGGCAATAACACCCGATGTTGTTAAGGGGATGTCTCCTAGGGACCTGGCTGACCTCATTAAGGAGGCGGTTACTCTAGGAATCTGTTAGTTGTAGGGTAATGCACAATAGATCAACAATGGTCGCAGTGCTGAGGGGTTGTATAAGCCTTAACGACCCCTAGCTACAATACAATACAAATAATTTATAATTTGATGATTGGCTAGCCTTTTCACCACTACGGATATAACTGGTAAGATCGAAGCAGGTCTAAAATTGCTATCCTCCGCCTGAACAGCCATCTTGTGTATTGGCACAACTCCCGCAAGTTTCAAAACATTCAGAAAAGCACTCTTCCAGAAGCATACATTAATAAAATAATAATAATAAATAATTTTATCGGTAGCTACTATAAGTACAATAAGTAAACTAACAAATGAATTGGGATAGTAACAGCCATCAAAAGGGATGAAACTCAGATTGATCTAGATAGATCCAGATCATCTGGTTTCCAGCTAACCTCCAGTAGAATAACATCACACTCTCGAAGTAAAAAATAGTGAAAAACATCCACGCCTCACCGGCACGACCAAACCCCGGACGGACTTGAAAACAAAAATTTTTAGAACATCGCTCCAAACTACACCACCAAATCCTGCAGCTCGTTCCTCAGCAGAGCAGACTTTATTGCCCTCTTGGAGTGAGAAGCAGATGCCATCCTAACATGAGTTGGAATAATATTCAAGTAATGGGCAATTCAATATGGAAACGATCTTTAAAATAATTCAAGCCTATGAGCCTATTCAGTTGATCTTTAGGTCGTATGTTAATATTATGGACATCTGTTCGATAAGATATTATATTATGAAGGAATTGAGAAATCTTTTGTAATCAAGATCTTTTGATTTGCACAAAAAGAGTGCAGTACTCGATGATCCCGCATCGACAGCGAACTGGCTCACTCAATAGCATGTGAAATTCTTTGCCTTCTCTTGATACCATAAATAAATCGTAAACAGGAGTTCTGAACAATCTGGATTCTTCTTCGATTACGATAATTCAAACATGAATTGTAAACAACGTCGCAGAAATTGAAATTGGACAAAACTAAAGAGTCACAAAGCATAATTTTAAGTTTCTGGTTCACGATATGTCTATTTGTAAATAAGAATTTCAAGGTAGAGTAAGATTTTTGAATCTGTTTAATAATGTGAATATCAAAATTCAGATCAGAAACCAGATAAAGTGTAAGCTCCTCGCAAACCTAACGACACGTAAAATGGCTCCGTGGATACTAACTAGGAAATTTTGTTCAACCTCCCTTCGTACTCTACGACTTCCAAAAATGATCAGCCAAGAGGTAAAGCAAGGTTTCCCATACAGTCAATTCAACTGTGAGACCGTGAGCATCGATCACCCGACCATTTTTAAAAGCACGTATACCGCATCTAGTTCATACTAGCGGTACCATGATTAGAAATCAGTCCCCAAAATTTGTACTTACCGTATTATATTGTTCATAACTATCCCCTTGCCTATAATATAAAGGACTGACATGTCCAGTCTTTCTCTCCCAGCTTCCATGGTAGTCGTAGGTCATAACAGACATAAAGTCTAATTCCTGCCCCAAAGCTTGAAGATCATATGCCGAATCTATGACTTCTTTATACCCAGATATACCAACAGCCAATGTTAAAGAATTCTTTCTGAATTCCTTCCCTAATTCCTGTACCAATTTAATGAAATTAGGTTTATCAGAAGCTGGACCTTTCTTACAATTTGATTGCCAGCAAACAGGGTAATTCCAATCCAAGTGCAGACCTTTGAATCCATGTTTTCTTAAGAAACTAACAGCGCCAACTACAAATTTTCTACGGGCCGATCCGTCACTCACTAGTCTTGAGTATTTATCACCTGAGGAATCAGTCCAGCCTCCAATTGACAGGAGAGTGGTGACATCGTGTAAGGAGGTAACTCTTTCGTATAGATCTGTGAAGTGTCAAGTAAATCATATAAATGGAGAAGGTTGGGTGTCAGATGAATTTGATACTCGGAAATTTTACTTTGAAACATACAAACATATTACAGTCAGAATATTTTGAAAGCTAAGCTGACGTTTACGGTCCGGTTTAAAATATTTTCTCTACTAACGTATTCAAAAAGCCTACATTTAAAATAGGTTCAAATTTATAACTTTATGATTTTGATATTAACGTTGAAGCTGAAAATACAGAAGTTGGAAACTTTGGAGTTCAAACCAATAACTACAATCTACGAAATAGAAAAAGTATGATTCGACCAAACCATTTGCAAGACTACGAGTTACATTTCTCAGAAGAATGTCCAACAACTTATAGTGAAGCTTTGAAATCTGAAATAGCCATTCATTGGAAGGAAGCTATAGAAGAAGAACTAGATGCATTGGAAGCTCACAAAACGTGGGAGCTTGTTACATTGCCAGAAGGAAGATGGAACGTTTCAACTTCAGTGAAGCGAAACCGATTCGCACTTTGGCAGGTCCAACAGGCGAATAAAAAGTGATTGGATATTCAGACTCTGACTTTGGAGGTGATGTTGATACAAGGTGTTCCACTAGAGGATATGTGTTCAAGATGTGTAGAGGTGCTATCACCTGGAGCACAAGACGGCAAAAATCGGTTGCCCTTTCCACCACAGAGGCTGAATTACGGTAACGTCTGAAGCGGTGAAGGAGGTCATCGCGTTGGAGTTGATATTGGGTGAAGTATCTAGCGAGATGGCTGCAGCGAAAACCTTACATGTGGACAGTCAAAGTGCAATCCAGTTGATCAAGAACCCTGTGTATCATAAACACGCTAAACATATCGATGACTTTGTGCAAGAGAAATATGAAGAAGAATTATGAGTGTTGAGTACATACCAACCAATGAGTAAAAGTAGCAGATATCTTCTCTAAAGCCTTGATTTGAGTCAACTTTGAGGAATTGAAAGAAAATCTCGGATTGACATCAGTTGGATATATTTTTCTTAATTTGTAATATTGCAAAGAAAATACTCAATACGTGGAAATGCTAAGGATAATACATTTCGTATTTTAGTTAAGATAGCCATGTTCTTGTAACTCAAAAGTTGTTGTCTCTGATTGTTGTTATAAACGTGACAATTGATAAAGATTAATTTTCTACAAAATCCTCTTTTACTAAAACAATATATTCTTCAATTTCCTATCGGATCCCCAACAAAATTCGTTTGTAAAAAAAACAGTCGCATTGACATGTATCTATTTTTCAACAAGTTCAATCCAATTTTCAACATAAATATTGAGAAAGTTTACAGAAACATTGGAAAAACTTTCAAAAAATTTTTTGAATGAATTCTGATGTGAAAAAGCTACTGACGCTGTCAATAGTCTTCCCACAATAAAAATTCCCAAATATTAAATTCATCTAAAATTGATCGGATTTTGGTTACAACGCAAGTTAGAAAGAAGCAACTTACTGTTATCTAAGTCAGCCCATGGGTCGAATTCTTTAAGAAGAAGAGACTCAGGGTTGAGACTAGCAAACGCATAAACTACATGAGTGCATAATCTTTGGTCCAAATGTTCAGGAACGAATTTTCCTTCCGCTTTCCGATAAAACGCCCAATTTGTTAAAAAACATACGACTTTCGTTTTATCTTGTACAAGTCTTTCACTCCTCAAAATGTTATCCAAGTCTTTCAAGGCGTTAGGAATATGAACAGTTTGACCTGGGCGACATTGTGAAGGATCTAAAAAGCCGCATTTCCCTGTAGTTGGATCGAACATCATATGGGAACCACAGGATAAATGATAAGAAAGACCGCTTCTGCAAATGTAGTATGAAGAACAATCTCTTGGGTCACTGTAAAGTCCATCGGAGGTGCAACTTCCCTGTGGTTTTGTTGGTAAAGAATGTAGTGTTGGAGGTTCATTGCCTGAAATATTACCATGAATAATTTCAATTTTATTACATGCGTATATTGCTAAATTTTCAATAAAAACATAAAATCTTGGAAAATATTGTAAGACCAGCCTTGATGTGCCTGGAGGATATTAAAGTTTTATTTACATTAGTACTCGTGAATATTTGAAGAGCGGCCGGTAGCCATATGGACTCAGTCCTCAGACCGAGTCGATGCGCTACTATCCGTCTCGAGTTCGAAACCCGCCACTAGCCGATATTACTTCTGTAGAGAATCTCTGTTATTAGAGGGCTAGAACTATAGACAGCACCCAATTACGTTACACCAAGCGAAAGCGCTATATACTGTATTCATTTGAAAACGATCCACCTTGAATAACTTCTTTACTATTAAATTTCAAGGAAAATGCCAGAACCGGTCAATTTTGTTTCTGAGAGGGACATCTTCTAGTGAAATATACCATCTCCGAACTGCCACTCCTTCTCAATCACAACCCCAACTCGAAAATCTTGATCTGCAATAGAAGTCGTGCCACAACTCATATGAAAGGCCTTACATTTTCTTAGATTTTTGAGTTAGAAATTTTAAAATCGTACGATTCATTCAGAAGATGCAGGGTGTTCTGTTTTACATGGGGGATGATCTATGTATACGCTGGTCGCATAAAAATTTTCAAACTATGAAAAGTTCAATTACTTTAAATTCATTTTTCCAAATGGAACTTACTCTCCATTCCTCGTCTTCTTCTTTTATTTTTCCATGACTTCGGTTTTCATTGACGATATCGCATGCTCAACATTGACCGTTTTCGCTATGATATTAAAAAAATACTGAGTGTAAAGAAAGTCTGGTCGCTACTCCATCATCATATTCTACCCGAATGAAAGACAAGAATAATCCAATAATTTTTTTCAAAACACTCCCGAAGGAGTTAAGGCAGGTAACTTGGAATTTTACGACTGGTCTTGCAATTTTTTCATCAAAATATGAAATACTTTTTCAGTTTATAAAAAATACTTTTCAATAAACAAATGATGCAGATGCAGATGCAGAATGTATATTTCTGCACAACGTAATTATCCAATCAATCAACTTACCAATTAAATTCTTCTTTATAGAATTCATAAGTGGCCATTTGTCACCACATATGCCTTTAAAGTCATCCAGATCAGCTGACCAAATAGAAACTCCTCCAAGATTCATTTCTTTGACGTATGATATCTGTAATTATTAAAATTCATATAGCAAGCTGAGATGCAGGTCGATGCACTCACAATTATTAAGGTAATTGCTAGGAGCTTCATAATGATAAACAAGAATATGAAAAACGAACATCGTTGCAACCGAACAATGTGTTACTGAATGAAAAAAAGGATAAAATTTTGAATGGCAAGGTTAACTAGTATGGATCCTCTCGAATTGATAATATCTGCCTCAAGACATAACCTTTAACCTTAAACCCTGATGTAATAATAATTTTTGCAGTATATTTATTAATATTCAATTAATCTTAATTAATAATCAATGATAATACCTAGCTTGATATTTTATGGAGTGTCAAATGAAAGCAAAATACCGTTGAAAATACTTAGATTAAAAATGTTATAATGCACAATTCGATGTATTACCGGCCTTTTGATGATTTATTATAAGGGAATTTCTACTTTCAGTTGAAAATTTATGTCATGCCTGTATTTGTATTTAAAAATTCGATCAATATTTCAACAAAACTTATTGTTCGTTGAGTCCCAAGAAACAGGGTAAAAATTTTTTTGTAGAAAAAGAAGCAGCTATTTCTTCTAAAATATTTATAAAAATACAATTATGAGGCTACATGTTTCGACAAGAGGCTCGTGCCATCCCCAATCCACGTGTCTAAAGCTAACGGGCAAATTCGCGAATTATGAAACTCTCTTCAACTTTTCGAATTCGCATCAATCAGATTGTCTGAAGAAGGTGGAAAACAAACGCTACCGAAACGTAACTGAACAGTTGCTTTATTTATATGACCGGAAATTTCCAAAACTATTAGTGAAAATAGCTAATAATGTATTCACTTTTATTATGCCGTGATATTTCATCTTATATCGCAAGATTGAATCATTGTCTGTACAATTGAAGCTACATACATCTATTTCTCCATCTATAGGATTACGCAACTTGTTATCGCTGGCACCGGGTACACATCTGTGCTTAAATTCAATATCAATATTATTGCAATTAGCGTTTAACATCAGCTCAACTGAGGGTCAGTCCAATATTTGGCGTTACTACACTCGCATTTTTGCCAAGCAGATGTCGTGAGCAAGGCAATTAAACATTCCTGATTTATTATACCATGGCTAACAATAACTTTCTATTAAAAAATTGAAGCACTTGCCTTCCGTTCAATGCTTTCAGGGTCATCATATCCCACCCATCGGTTGCCATTAACGATGTAGGGAGACCCAACATCATCAATCCTCTTGCTCCATCCTTCATTGAGTATCTTATCACAAATTTCGAAATACGCCAAGAATCCAGGGGTTTGCGTATAAAATCCTTCAAATCCTGGCCCAGTTATCTTGCTACCTATTTCAGTATCGTTCACATCTTGCAAAGTGAACGATCTTCCGAAGAATGGTATGCCCACAATTATTTTATCCTTTGGAACATTTTTCTTCAACCAATATTTGATAGAATAATCAACGTTGTAAAAAATATCTAGACCGGCATCATGGGGTCTTGCATTCAGAGGTGTATGGTGGTCAGCAGTTGGCTCACGATCCCTATGAAAATCAAAAGCCTGCACAGTGATGAAATTGACGGTTTTGGAGATAGTATCAGCATCGAATCCATCTTCAATTCTGAATCTTGAAGCGGGTACAGCGACACTCAATATAAATCCTCGTGTTCTAAACGTTTCTGACAGTTCATCAAGGAACAGTCGGAAGTTATCTCTGTCTGCGATTCTACCACCGAGTTCTTGAGCTCCTGGGTACATCCAATGAATATCCAGACCATCGAAATCGTACAAACTGAGAAAACTGATTGCGGACCTTATGAAATCTCTGCGTCTTGTTGCGCTTGAAACCAAATTGCTGAAGCGGTGCGATCCTTCTGCTCTATCTCCACCAACAGAGATGAGAACTTTTAAATTTGGATTGGTTTTCTTCAATGCTGTTACTGATCGATAGCCACCTGAAAAATTATGGAAATTTATATTAATAAATTGATAATTCTTCAGGTTTACTGGAGCTAAATATCATGTGAGTATCTCGGATGAAATCATGGATATGCATAAAAATCAAGTTTAAATTCGATGGATTATTACTCAAAAAACTTATTAATTGGTCAAAAAGAAATACTAGAACTTAACATCTAAAATAAAGATATGCGAAGAGTCGTTAATGAAATAACTGGCAGATCTGAGGAGACAGATGCGTGGAGGATGACAGCAGGAGGCTTGATGATGCGACTGTAGTCGCTAACCGTTTAAACCATCATTTTACTTCTGTGGCACCATATTTTGTGCAAGGTATGAATTGGAGCGTTGATCGTATGACTTTTGTTAAGGTGAATAACTTGTACACTTTCTTCATTGTGGACGTGTTGGAATTGAGTCCAAGGCTAGCCATACACGTTAGGTTATACAGTACTGTTTTCATACTGCTGCGAACAGTCTTGTTAACAAGACCAGACCAAACGCACACACTCAAGACCTGAAAAGCGCCCATACACGTTCAAATCTACGCTCTTGTCTTGCAAACCGTACCGTATATCGTGACGTGTATGGGTAGCCCAACTGTTGCCGGTATGGCAAATAAAACGTCAAGCGGTGACGATGGATTCCCTTTAAGAGTGTTCTGTTATTTGCCAAACAATGTTCTTGCTGGTTTGGTATGCCTTAAGGCTAGGGTCCTCGCATATAATTCCTTTCCACATAGCTTTCTTCTTTTGAGCATGGAATTTGTCGTAGTTGCCTCCAATTGGCCCAGATCGTACCAATTCATAAGTGAAGAAGCTCCTATAACCCTTCCGGATAAAGACCGAATATCTGCTATCAACTTTTTCAAAAATAATTGAGAAATTTGCGAAGAAACGTATGATGGTCTTTCTTGGCTAATATAAAGTGTTCTCTGATAGGCGATTCGGACCTCAGGGATTTGAATTCGCTTGATATTTAGTTCCATCGCTGCCGAATTGCACGTAAAAAGATTCATCTGATATCATCCATTGTCTCATCCTGTATTCTGAATACCATCAGATTCTGATAATGGAGGTGACCCTCCGAAACATGTAAATTTACCGAATTTATAAAAGAACGTTGACAAGGAGGTACCTGAATTTTTAAATTATCAAATATCCTAACCTTATTGGATAGAATACGACATTAAATAATAGAGAGTTGTAAGACCCCGTTTGTTGGTTCACGTACATGAAATCGAACACTCGTTCGTATCTCTCTCATGGCAAATGGAGTCCTAAAACTCCCTATTGTTTTGTTCAGAATTGATGTAAGCGTTATCTAATAGAGAAAGAAGGAAGAAAATGATGAGGTGCTTTTAATAGGTTTGTTCCTAAAGACGCGCTGACGGTTGTCAAACGGTCACCCACATGCGCGAAAAAAAAAAATTGGAACGGCCAATTTTCTATCGCGCATGTGCTGACCGTTGGCTGACCATTTGACAACCGTCAGCGCGTCTTTAGGAACAAACCAAATATCTCTTGAAATAACTCCGGGAAAAGAAATTATTAGAAAAAATCACTCTAACGGAAATATTTTTCACCGCCAGCATCTCCACGCATCGCATTCTTGACAAACTTTATTCTAAATTTCGGGTGAGGTAAAGATTACCACACCACGCATTTTGATCCAATTTTTCAAGAAACGCTTAGATACAGTGTCGAAAAA
>JAUIMX010000459.1:0-12044 GCA_033557805.1 Phaenonotum sp. SLE1380
TGCTTACGTGGAAGTCGGAGCATCGGCAAAATTCGCAGGTGTGGTAGTCCTAATCCCTGCCGTCGGTGATTAGCTTTAGTAGCAGAAATAGACCGACATAAAATAAATAATAATGATGATGAAGATCCTTTGGTCAACATTTGGTAGACACGACTGAATTGCAACAATTTTTGAACAAAAATTCACATCTTTTAATACCGGAGAA
This sequence comes from Phaenonotum sp. SLE1380, assembly GCA_033557805.1. Classification (NCBI taxonomy): domain Eukaryota; kingdom Metazoa; phylum Arthropoda; class Insecta; order Coleoptera; family Hydrophilidae; genus Phaenonotum; species Phaenonotum sp. SLE1380. Next base: position 206 of record JAUIMX010000459.1, read on the forward strand.
ACTGATGCTGATAAATAAAACTATGGAAGTTACGAGCACTAGGACACGCTGGTTCCGTGAATCTCATCCTACATGGTAACAGCAGGAAATCATAATTGAAATTTTCCATGAAGATGAAGAAAAAAGTGAAGGTTTGAAGTTTTGGGGTTTGCAACGAGGAAGCTGGAAAACAAGTCATAGTTTTGACATTTTAGTCGAATTTGGTATTTTAGTTTTAATTCAATTTTAATTGTTATTTGATCCAGTTGGTCTTTCGTGCCACAGTAGACTCATAAAATTACTAATTGTAGAATTTAAAACGAGTTGCCCATAGTGGTTTATTCGTCTTAAACAGGGAGCTTCTCTCTGGTCATGGATTATACATTCAGTTTTCCATCTTCAACAGATCTACGGACAAAACATAAACAAAAATATGACCTTCTTTCGTTTTTCCTCCGTATTTTGCTTGAAAAAATTGTTCATGCAAGCTTTCGAGTTTATTTAGTCTTCTTTAGACAAAAATTATGATACGGAAGACTGTTTTTCAACCTGTGGCCCGCAGACCGTTGGGAATAAATAAATGCCAGCAAATATCACTAATTCAGTTGCAACGAAGGAGGTCCTTGAAATTTTGCTTAATTTTCTAGGGCTCCGCAGACTGAGAAAGGGTGAGAAACACTGATATAGGAGACTAAAGATAGTCGAAAACTTGAATAAACAATTTTTTCAATGAAACAGAGCGTTTTAAACATAAAAAGAATGGAAATATAATTCAGGGTCCTAAACAGAAGAAAAACAAGAATATAACTTATATTTTCAATTTCAAAACCAGAGACACCGTGTAGCCATTGGACTCATTTGATTTTTTTCGAAATGCCTTAGGTGTGTTGTATAATGTATTGTACTTCGAGAGTACCAGTTATATTAGTACGGTCTCCTACGAAAAAAAATTAGAGAATAAAAGTTATGCATAGAAAAAATTGTAGCTCCAATATTTTCTGGTAAAGAGCAAAGATATAACCATATATACTCAGAGTAACCATAGACCTTGACTCGGATGGGTTCGTTTTGTCTTGTAAGTGAAGCTATTTCCGACATGTTCTCGATAGTTTATACCGAAATGTTGGTTTTTAAAAATAAACATTGATTTTCACTTTTTATTATGTTTTCTTTTAATATACGTCTTCATGAGTTATTTTTAACAATCATGTTTGAAGTATTGAGAGGGGAACTTCCTCACTCAACAATGAAGGATCTTGCTCACTTTTTAAGTTCCCTATGATATTGCATATCAATTTCAATCAAATTTCCTAACCTCGTTTAATAAAATTTTCATTTTCGAGATTTACATGTAATATCATAGGAAATAAAAAAGTCCGCAAGGTCCCTTTAACGAAAAATGAAATTATGAAGGGTTTTGCCAATTTTAGTTCCGGTATCAACCACTGGAAGTCGCTTTTTAAAGGTATATTTCTATAGAGGGACTTGCCTGTCTATTATCTTCCTTTGTCTCTGATTAAAAGTGTATTTGGTTTGGAAGTTTCTCCTCGAGATAAAACGAGCCAGTGTGTCCCTACGACATGTAGAAATGTAACCAGCTTACCAATAAAGTTCCAGTTTCCCTTCATTTTCATTCAAAAATATTTAAGAAAAAAAATAATAAAAAAATGTGGACGTTTCATCGATAGAAAATTGCCATTCATTGGTGCATCACCTGATGGTCTCATTGATGATGGTAGCTTAGTAGGGGTGAAATGTCCACACAACTCCAAAGAGTATACCCCGGAAGAAGCAATTGAAACAAAAACAGTTACTTTTGCAACAATTAATAACGGCTCGCTGTACCTAAAAGGAAATCATAATTATTTTTATCAAGTTCAGGGGCAGGTACATGTTACTTTCCGGGCTTATTGTATGTTCACGATATGGACGCCGAAAGGTTTAATCACACAAAAAATTAATAGATATGACACGTTTTGGGAAGAAAAAATGGAGGGAAAATTGAAAATATTTTGTTTTCAATGTTTATCACCTGAATTAGTGGATTCGAGGTATTTTAGGAATCAACACCTTCGAATTCCATCTCGTATAACGTTAAAATGTTTTTGTGATAAGACACGTGACAATTGTCGCATATGCTTCTATTTTCCTTAATGTATTTTATGTTTCGTAGATGTCGCATATTTAATAAAGTAATTACTTTTTATTCGTTTTTTTTTGGGCGTTTTGAAAACTATAAAATAAAATACATTGTTTATATTTTTCATAGTTAGGACAGAAAAATAAATATTTAATTTGTTAATTTTCGATTTTTATAATATTTATTTTCCTATAGTTTACTTTCGCTAGAGACTTGTCGAAAATCATACACATACTTACATTATTATATAAATAAGTATGAAATATATCATACACACATTTTTGTTCTGTCGCAAAAGTCTTATGCATGTTTCAAAATTTTAAATTGGTAAATGGGAACAATACCTTTGACCAAAAACAATAAAGAAATCAAGGAAGTGATAGCATGTGTGTCCCTTGTCAACACATAGATGAGATAAATGGTTTCACATAACAGATGCAAATTTGGGGCAGGCAAATTATTGGATATTCTTTAGAGGTTTTAGAGTTGACCTGCCTACTCATCCCTTTTACCCCACTTCTCCCTTTTATCAGGTCGACTGGTGAGTTTGGTATACTGTCCCTTTAAAGCATTGTTTTGTTTGCATATTACGGCAAACTTATTATTTTTTGTAATATTATTCAAAAAATAGATTTTTAAAAATTGTATACTCGAAAAATCACTTTTTTGGACTTATACTGTTGAGGCCTGGAACTCTGGACATAATTGAACACTTCTCGTACCAATGTTCACCAGGAGTGTTGATATAAGGAATATGGTTTCTGGAATATTTATACAAAAATTGTTTGACCGCAACCTATACGTCTTCTTTAGTTCTTGGAAAAACTGTCCTCGGTGATTTTAAGAACAATTCTTTTGTCAAATTTATCAAATTTATCACTTAGTATAAACGTTGCTTTCGCAAACTCGTGTTCTTGCTAAGAATTTATCTCATCAATTGCAACCTGCATTGTTACTTCTGAGAAGTTAAACATTTCCACTAGTCCAAATTCGGCTAACCTAAACATTATTCAAGATGAAAAACAGATGATATTTACAGTGCCAATAAGTGGTGAATAGAAAATTTTCATTTTATTTTTAATACATTGGCATAGACGACAACTTATGGTATGATGTGTAGAATATAATGTATTTGTTGGCACTTACAAAAAACTTCGGTTGAAAGTTCCGAATTCTTGTAAATTAATGCAGTATTAGTCTTGGGAGGACACCCATATACCATCGAGAATCCATTGAAACTATTCATCGATTTTGATGACCTCGTGAAACTGTTTGAAACACATATGATCACAACTGGGCTCGGTCTATAATATAGAAATCTACATACTAAATACCAATAGAAATAATTTTCAAACATAGTTTTTGATCAAATAAAGTTATGGTGCCAATAATTGGTGAAATGAACATTTGGTGGTTGTAGCCTGTAATAGATAATATTCCAACATTCCATGCTATGAATTAATAAGTTCGAAAGAGTATTCTATAAACAAAAATTTGACAATCACTGCAATTATTTGTGGATTCTGAAAGCAGCTATTCACGGTAGATATTTGTCAGCATGTTACTCCACACCATTGTTTCATTTTTCTAAGGCAGGGTACTTTATCTACCTCGTTTAAGCTCGAGATAAATACCCCACGTTGTTAGCAAAGTATCCCATTCAGTGTCAACGGCGAATCTAAAAAAGGGCACCCCCAGGCCGACAAAAAGCAATATAAAACTTACCTCCCCATTGTAAGTATAGGCTTTTTTATGGAAGTCAAACTTTATCGAGCATAATAATTTTGATACAATACGGGGGTGCTGTAAAGTTTGCTTATATTTTCCTCTTGCGTTTTTATAACTCAAAGCCTCATCCGCTCTAGATTCTAAATTATAAATTCGTGTTTCAGCGATAACAATAATTCATGACGCAGCTTAGCTCTGAATTTGCATATTTCACACACAAAATTGACAAACAGCTTCTTAAAAAACAGATTTATAGCAACGCACTAAAGTGATCCTTTGTTGGCCTTCAACTTGAACGATCTCTTTATTACACATTTTATCATAAGTGAATTTTTAGGCCAACGTCAAAACTTTTTTCACGAATGAACAATAATAAAATGATGAAAAATAACGATAATTGTCTTACGCAAGTTAACTAGATAAATCAATTGTGGTTATGAAGTGAAAAATAAATAATCAATTGATTAACTAATAAATCGAGCCGATACACTGATGAGTCTGGCAGGAGGAAATATTGATCAATATATCGCTCATGGGCTACAATAGCGGCACAACTCAAAAAATCATGTTTTGTGATAAGAGAGTTTAAAGTTTTCATTGCTAAAAAAGGTGCATAAGAAATGCTCTAGTTTGCTAACAAAAATTACCTTCAAATTGATACCTCTTCTAAAGAGCCAATTAATGAGTGAATAATTTTGATTTTGTTTTTTTTTTCAATTTATCTTTCAAATGCCAGCATTAAAAGTAGTTTTTGAGTTGTGCCATTATTGAAGCCCATGAGCGATATGCAACCGATTATACCTTTGTTTACAATATCTGCAACATGTTGCACCAAGAAAATAAGGTCGATTTTCGTATGATTTAATAGTTATTAAGTGAGTTTCTCGTTCTATCATATCATAACATACACCTTCAATATGAATATAATTTTTTATATCCTTTTATATCATTTGCGGTGAAACATATTGGAAAATAGTGAGAATCTACCGTTCAATGCTTTAAAACGGAACTATTACGGCATTACTCTTGATCACTTGAATATTCACTTTATTGGGTTTTGATATATTTTCGTTATGTATGAAATTCTTTGTTCTAAAGGGCATATTCTATGTAGAAATTTTATTTATCTATTTTGTAGAAGAGTTTCTGAGTGAAATTTTGTACCTTTGTGCTTATCACTTACTAAAGAAACTAGGAGAGTTTGGAATTACATTTTATAACCAATGAATATGTCCTTTACACATCGTCGCGGATCAGTTACATGCGTGCGCCATATGGTAATTGATTAACGGCTCTAGTTGAAAAACTATCGACCAGTATTCAGAGCGTTTTAGAATGCATTCATGATATGCCGAACGATGTCGATCGACTAGATCGATCGACACCGTTGAACAAGTGTAGGCATGTCGCCCAGTTTTATGAAATCAAGTACGGTCGATCCGAGGTCAGTGGTGTAGACATGTTGGAGCGTATTTTTCAACTTTTTAGCTTAAGTACGCTGACTTGGATTGTATTGTACTCAGAAAGAAAAATGTTGGGTAATTGTTCTTTTTAGTTTGTGCAATAACTGGAAAATATATCGTTAGTTTTTAGACGTTTTACTTTCTTTGTATATTAGATTAAATTTTTGTTCAGTTTTCGGTAAGTTTTGTGACCATTCTCAATTTTTATGTTTTCAAATTTTTTCAAATCTATTGAGTTTTTTTATTCTGGAATCGTTTTTTTTTAATATTTCGTTCATGACATTAATCAGAAATTTCGATATTTTGTATTTCAGAGATTGCACTAAATTAACTATGAGTCTGAATAGAATATTTTTTCAGGTATTCCTAGTAAATATTGATTCCGTCAGTTGAATTTCTTTTTAGTTTCAACATTTTTTCGGGAAACAATTATCCTATGAATTTTATTATAAAAATCAAAATATAAACAATTGGCAATATAAATGGAAATTATAATACAAATAACAAAATAATTCTTGTACAACTTATCTAACAATACCAATCACAATATCAAATCATCAGAATAGTTCAATATAACTCCAACTTTTATAACAAACAAAATTGCCTTTTCACAAATATCAAATTCAAAATAAAAGAAACAGCATATTTCAAGACATGAATATTCGTGACACACTTCTGGAACGAATATGAAATTATCCTTCTAGTTTTATTGGAATTTTAACAAACTACCTTCTGAACTTGAAGCATGAATTCAAACTACGACATGAAGGATTTTAAGTGTGTATTTTTGAATTGTTTACTTTTTGTAATTATTGATGGAAATCTCATGATTTCTGAATACTCTGATTTGATAGGACAACAAAAACACTCAATTGAAAACCTGAACAACATCTCAAGTGAGCAAATTATTCCCAACTTAAGAAAAGATTCCAAACTTACCTATATTGGTAACTTCACAAGGCAGAACTACGGTGTCCTTATCTGTAACCTTGAAAACTTGACTAGAAGTAAGAAATTGCGGCAACGTAGATGGATCCACCTTCATTGTAGCTTGCCACGATCCTGCAACAACAATTACATAATATCAGAACATTTGCTTCTAACTGCAAGAGTTTGGAGCGATCGCCTGCTTACACTGCAATTGTTCAAGTAATTGTTATTTGGGCAATTTTCCCCCGTAGCGCTGAAAGCACTTCTTTGCCACACGGTCGTTTCTTTAAACACGCCTCGCTTAGCACAAACAAGACCTTGTTTTTCTCTACTACATACTTTGTTTATGTTTTCCTTCGTAAGGATGCTGGACTGTCCGTTTTCGCAGTTAGACAGATCATATCGGACGTGAACGCAAAGAATACAAGGAAAAAACCCAAGATATATATTCAAAGGAACTCTCGCAGCGTTTTCATGATTCCCGCTACTATATTACGGGAAGCAGTGTTCCTTATTTATTGTTCTTTTATCCCTGATATTCTCCAGGATTATCCTTGTTTATACACATTACAATCTTTCGCTTTTGTGTGAAACAAACATTTCATATTTGCTATTTTTATTTAGGTTTCTTATTTGACAGTTATTTCAATCAATTTTACTGTAAACGAAAATTGAATTCCACATTTCTTTCACAAACAAAATTACAATTCTTTGATTTATTATATTTAGATTTTCCTCTAGCTTGATTCGTCTATTGATACTAATCATAAACTTAGTATGCCATGAAACAATTTTATTATTTTATGTGAAGTGATGGTTCAAAACTCCAGTATGTAATATGTTGGAATTTATATTATACAAAACAGATATAACATTTTGTATAATTATCTTGAGATTGTGGATAATACGTTTTTCAAGAAAGTAATTATTCAATTATTGGTGGTATTTTCTCCCATTTCGTATATGTATCATCAGGTCGATAAATCATATTTAATAAGTGAAACTTTCATCAATAAACACTTCATTATTCTCTTCAGAGAGAAGTTATTTACAATATCAAGATAATCACACTGAATCTTTTTACTTGGTGGAAAACAATGAATTTTAGAATTTGTGATTGTAGATCATTTATATTTGAAAAATAAGGTACAGTCGCTAAATTTCGTCCCCTATCGTATTTTCACAACTAATCAACAACATTTTGTTTTTATGTACTGACTCAAAAGTTAGTTACGCGAGTCGACCATTTTAGGAATATGAAGGTGAGACGACGCTCCTACAACAAGATGTTCAAAAAAGAAAAAAGTAGTTCATATTGAATTTTTATTTGATATGTTATTTGAATTGATTAAAAAATGACCGGCTTGACTCATTGATACATTTTTTTTTGTGAAATAAACTTATGTTTGCGTATGGCTTAAAGCGATAGAAAAAAATTAGGTTACAAAGTCTGTTTTTAGTTGAATGGATGTTCATCACAACAATAGTGAATTTGTAATATTATTCCCCTACATAGGCCCAATTTTGTCCCCCGTAGGTACTTCTATTTTATGTTCAGCCTATACCAAATATTGAGCTACCTTCAACCTCAACAAGACAGAGAAATCTATGATAGTCTCGACTTGTCCACATAAACAAGAGATAATGGAGACAGGAAACAGAAATAAATAAAAAATTAAAACAAGAGGAAAGACCGGAAAATCCAACAAAGAAAAACGGAGTCTTCCGACGAGGACACGCCTGAAAAAGTAACAGTTTTGATGAAGAATATAGCGACAATGATGAAGATGAATGTCCAGTGTGTTTAAGAACATTTTTCCAAGATATGAAGAAAGAAAAATGAATAGGATGCTTAAAATGTTCCAAATGGATGCATGGGGATTGCGTTGAAAACCCATCAGGAACTGAATTTATTTGTACAAGTTGTCTGAAGAATTACCCAACAAATCAATGAAATTAGGTGCCTCAAAATATAATTCCAGGATTTCTTTTATTCCGTTGAATTCTTATTTCTGGGGTTTGTGACAAAGTTAACGGTGTTTTGATTATTTTTTGCAATAAAGATGTATTCTGCCTAATGTTGGATGTTTTAGTTATCATCCTACTTAAACTGATTTATTTTTTAAGTTGTTTCTTTTAATTGGACTGTTACATTTTATTGTCTTGTTGCATCTTGTGAGTCCATGGCTATACTTCATACATGTAATCTATATGTATTATCTCAGTTGGAAACAAGTCTCTCTTTTTAATACTCATAAAATATTTTTATGACTTGCAAGGCAAAGTAGTGTGGGTAGAAGTTTGTCAAGTTTTGCGATATTTTCACCTCACTGTATTATGACAAGTTTTATATTGAATTCTTGTAAAAATGGCTACATTTTTTTATAAGTTGGGTTATTCATCATAGTGGTAGATACAAGTACCAACAATTTTGACAGTTGGTGCACAATCATTTATACATTTAGTCATGGCTATCTTGTTAAATGCTAGTCAAACTGATAAGTTTTCTTTCATTTATTATCTTGGAAATAAGGATAGAATATGCTTAATAACAAATGTAGTGGATCAACTCGTCAATAAGTTGAAAAATGAAAATATGCATTATGCTATTAAAATAGTGAGGTTATGAGCGATTGAAATTGACTATATTTAGTTTCAAAAATTTTGGAGGCAAGGGCAGTAATTAAACACTTTTCTGTACGAATTGAATTACTATTATCTTGTAAGTACATGTACCAGATATCATCAGTTTATGGTTTTTCTTTCTGTATAATTTTCTTTTATGTATGTAATTATTCAAATTATTGAAAAAACTTAATAACGTTGGATGTGGTTGCAAGTCATTTTCATATCAATGGAAAGCTGTTACCATAAATAATCAAAATTTTTGCCTCTCGTATGACTTTTCCAATTCAGAAAAACAAGTTGATGTGACCACAATATCTGAGAATATTTTAGTTGAACTTTTTTATTCAATTTCCAGGGTATTCTCGTCGAATAAAAATGCAGGTCTACACGAATCCAATGTAGGAATAGTCTGTGTTCTCAATTGAACAACCCTACGTTTGAAATACATTCATTCAACACTAATTTAATCTGCATCCTATAACATTTTCCAATTTTATTATGACATAATCGATCAAAATCGTTCTTTATTGTATTTTGCCGGTTTTCTCCCAAAGTAGCGAGTTATTCCAATCGTTTTAACAGAAACGGAATTTGAATTCCGCATTTTTCACAGAAATAAAAATAGAATTTCCTCAGGGTTTATTACTGAAGGACTATCATTCCTTTCTAGAATTCCTCGAGGACTCTCCAATGGAAAATATTTTATTAGACGATTAAATTGTACGCTTCGAAAAATTGCAAAAATAATACTCGGTTCGAGGCAAAGGTGTAAAATAAATACTCGGGCACCAGCGGGAAATATCATCGAACACTCTGAACAAATATTATCTCCTATCGGCAAAATATTGAAGCTATAAGCCAAACAAACCCTTTACTAAAAATATGCTTAATAACAAATGTAGTGGATCAACTCGTCAATAAGTTGAAAAATGAAAATATGCATTATGCTATTAAAATAGTGAGGTTATGAGCGATTGAAATTGACTATATTTAGTTTCAAAAATTTTGGAGGCAAGGGCAGTAATTAAACACTTTTCTGTACGAATTGAATTACTATTATCTTGTAAGTACATGTACCAGATATCATCAGTTTATGGTTTTTCTTTCTGTATAATTTTCTTTTATGTATGTAATTATTCAAATTATTGAAAAAACTTAATAACGTTGGATGTGGTTGCAAGTCATTTTCATATCAATGGAAAGCTGTTACCATAAATAATCAAAATTTTTGCCTCTCGTATGACTTTTCCAATTCAGAAAAACAAGTTGATGTGACCACAATATCTGAGAATATTTTAGTTGAACTTTTTTATTCAATTTCCAGGGTATTCTCGTCGAATAAAAATGCAGGTCTACACGAATCCAATGTAGGAATAGTCTGTGTTCTCAATTGAACAACCCTACGTTTGAAATACATTCATTCAACACTAATTTAATCTGCATCCTATAACATTTTCCAATTTTATTATGACATAATCGATCAAAATCGTTCTTTATTGTATTTTGCCGGTTTTCTCCCAAAGTAGCGAGTTATTCCAATCGTTTTAACAGAAACGGAATTTGAATTCCGCATTTTTCACAGAAATAAAAATAGAATTTCCTCAGGGTTTATTACTGAAGGACTATCATTCCTTTCTAGAATTCCTCGAGGACTCTCCAATGGAAAATATTTTATTAGACGATTAAATTGTACGCTTCGAAAAATTGCAAAAATAATACTCGGTTCGAGGCAAAGGTGTAAAATAAATACTCGGGCACCAGCGGGAAATATCATCGAACACTCTGAACAAATATTATCTCCTATCGGCAAAATATTGAAGCTATAAGCCAAACAAACCCTTTACTAAAAATAAGGTTTTATAATTTACAGCAGGACTTGTAGGCGTAGTAGAGCCTTTGTGATTATTTACAATTGGTTCGCGGTTTATTTATCTTTAATTTCTTTTTTCAGATGAAAGTAAATACGTAAACAGACGCGCCTGAATAATTTAAATGTGAAAGGGGAATTAAATTATCTCAAGATTTAAATACAAGGTTTGCATAAATATTTGAACGATTTTTTTTTCGTAGGATTTGGACAAAATTATTATTCATTGCAGTTTTCGCGGAAGGTATGGATTATTTTTTTGATATTACTTATTAACTATGATTTATACAAGGTGAATCACTCAAACTGGCTCGATCTATGGGTTATAAATGGTCAACTTTACTGTACAAGTATGAAGTATGAAGATACAATAATAATGAATTGATATATACCATCTGCTTATATTACTTCAAATATACAGAGTGTTTGGTCCACCTCTAAGTTAACCACAACTTCGTTATTTCTAAAGGTAACCCCCATATGTGAGTTAATTCTTGATTTCTACGTTGAAAATTATCTAACTTTATTTGAACATGAATTCCCCTATTCTTAACTGTTTTTGAGATATAATCTACAATTCATTTGGTTTTGTGATTGCAGATCCATTTTCAAAAAATTGTTACTCTGTTGTCAGTCAGGAGGGAACACATTCTCAGCAAAGTTGCAGACACACATGAAGAATTAGTTAGAGTTAAATTTCATCTTTTCTGATGTACAGGGGCTGTTCAAGAAATTCTTAAAGTATGCAAACTTACTTGTTTCAAATGAAACGCCCTGTATATTATCATGTTAATGGGGTTTTTATTTCCAAATTGCTTGACTTTTTGTCCAGTATCACCTATACTTATCATTAACAATTTTCGAAATAATAAACAAAACATTTTCATCATTATTACTATGATGAAAGTAGAGTGTTACAACATTTTTGGGTCTTTACTGCAGCAGTATATTCTACAAGTGAAATTAATAAAAATATTCCAAGTTGGGATGTCCACTGCAAGGGGGGAAATTTTAAGAATGAAAGAGTAGTAGGGTATACTGGGTACGGTAGTGCCAGGGTACGGTAGTGACAGTCGTAATATTAGCAAATCTATGAAAAATATT
>JAUIMX010000045.1:0-18372 GCA_033557805.1 Phaenonotum sp. SLE1380
CGTTCGCGCGCTTTCAATCTCAGAGTGTTGTACGGAAGCGAGCGAGGTATAGTCGTAGCAGTCACTGTCTTTTCAGGGCCGTATTCAATTAAAAATACATCCTTTTTACACCGTATAACTTTGTTTTAACGTCAAAATTTCAGCAAATTACAGCTCTGTGTAGTGCTCGGCGGGGAGGTAAATAGTTCACTCTTATTGGCTAATGCGTATGTATGTGTGCGGCTACAGCGTCATGTGCCTATAAACTATCTTACGCTGTCTTCATTTAATACTTCCTCCGAGATTGAAACAAACTATTTGAATGCGTTCCTTATATTACAATGTAATGTAATGAACGCATTTCGAACAGTCTGTTTGAATGATTAACATTGCAATTCACAGTTTTAACCACTCTTAAATTAAATTAAGTGGCTGTATAATACGAATTCTCTAGATCTTTCTTCAAATTTAATGAAAATATGAGAGCTCTATGACAAATATGATAATAAAATTACGAGCTTTTGAAAATGGGTATGCAATTGGAAAAATATTGACATCTCAGCCAATATTTCGAAAACGGTTAGATTTAAGAATATAAGGTTTGTTCCATCAATGTGTTTCAAATAGCTTCTGACATAAAAGTGAATATTTTATAGAATTATTTCGATCTACTTTGCAATTGTGACTCTGAAAATCGATTTGAAAATTGAATAAACACCTGAAAATAGTATATAACTGAGCAAAACAAATTTGTACAAAATATTAACAAAGATATATCACAAAAGCATTGATTGTGTGAACGACTTTTATGTCAGAAGCTACTTGGAACACGTTGATGGAACAAGCCTATAATGTTGATAAAATTTGTTCAGAATTACATGTGTAAAACAAAAATGGAAAGAAAAGTATATAATGCTATTTAAAAAAAATGGAATTTTTTAATATACACCCTGTATAGTTCATGCAGCATATCCGAAAATAATTTTAAATTATGCTACTTTAAGAACCAAATAACTTTTGTATATAAAATTTTCTTCTAAAGTTGTTAATAAAGGCACAATCTAAGATCCACAGATAAATGACTCACCCTGTATTATTAGTTATTGTTTAAATCTGTGCTAAATCTTCAGTAAAAAAAATCCGTAATCGTGACAGGAGAATCATGAAATTCATCTGCCCTTGCATTCACTGACGGACATCTATGGTTCAATATACCTACATAGTCTGCTGATAACATTGAAAATATTAAGAACTATTCATTTTTTTCTTATTATATTTTTGTTATTTGATTTCTTAACTTCTAGTATGAACTCTTCCAACTTCTCCATATAATTCTCAGATTTATGAATCGCAAAAATATACTTACCATCTATTGTGAGGTTATGCTCATGGTTCTTAATCACTAAATTATTGAAATGTTTGCTTTGCTTAATTTCATTCAATATTATAAAAATTTTGTTTTCAATAGTTCAATAAACAATAAAATTAATAATTATCAATCATTGGACTATATTTAGTAGTGGTGTGCCGGATCTGATAAAATACAGATCCAGATCTATTCTATCAAGATCCTCGGATACAGAACTTCAAATTATTGTATTCTTATTTTTTTTATTTAGTAATTATTAATTGTCAATATTATTCACTATAATATATCATTATTGTTTTGACTTTATTGGACACAAATGAAAATAAGAACAATATAATATTCTAGAAAAAAAAATAAAATAAAGAATTACCAGTCAAACAGTGCAATTTAAATGCTTAATTCCTGAGCACTTGCTCTTCCATTGAACCTTGAATTCTTACCCCTTGCCAAGTGAACCCAACCCTGGCTTGCTTGTTTCACAATGCTAACAAAAAAAACACACTTATGGAAACACTGAGACAACGTGAATAATGAGTTATGAAAACAGTAATCATGAATTGGACTCGCAAAAAAAAAGATGCGACAAATATGCTACTAGTTTTGTTCCGTTTGCCTACTCCATATCCCTTACATCTAGGTATTTTAGCCTTCTAAATTTACTTAATAACATCAGACATGAAACTGTATACTTATTCGTACAAAACTTTTATACGAACACATCTAATAAATTTACTCTTTACTAACCCAAATGCTCTATAACTAGTATAGTGGTAGACGAATGAATTCAAACATGTAATCATCATCTAATTATAATTTATAAGAAGTTTACAATGAAAATAACAACAAGAGAACAAGTCGAGATTTAAGATATTCAAATAAATAGAACAGATTTGGTTTCATATTGTTTACATTTCATCAGGTCAAAAATGAATGAAGTAGTATACCACAATTCTAGACAATTTAAATATAGATTAAATTTGTTTTTCGAATATATACAGCTATCAACGGCTAATGATATGGGATAGAATATACATATAGATCTGTATCAAAATTGGCGAATACGAATCTCGATTTTTGGTGGATCATCCGGCACATCACTAATATTTAGTAATCGATACAAAATTAAATATTGAATTTGGTTATTTAATACGATCAATTTTGTAAAATTTTCATTGAAACTGTGTTTACAGATGATATTAAATAATAGGAGTAGGTGTAAGACAGAAAACTCAAACTCTGTGTCTCAATTACAATAGCAATTGTGGAAAAAAAAGAATAGCAGATGTTGCTATTGAAATATTGACACAGAAATAAATACATTTAAGACAACCTTTATTACTGAATGCATACTGGTCAATTGGGTTACAAGTACAGAGCATTAACAACTTATACAGTTGTTCAAAAGCACTTACATAATCTAACTTATGAAACTAGGGTTACCCCGCTGCAGAGTTTTGGTAGACGTAAGATTGGACTCGAGGTGTCTAAAAAAAAGTCACCGTTCGATAAAATTTAGAATAATTCGAAGTCAATAACTTTGCAGCAGGGCTATCGATTTTTGTATATTTTGAAACGTTTATACATCTTTTTTTGTAAATTTTTAATATTTCTGCTTATTACCCTACAACATATACAATTGAGTCCTTATCGATAGTAATTATCTTATTGAAATGTATTTTATTAATATACGTAATTATTTTGGGGTGTGTAAGACATTACTCAAATTTGATTCTTAATTTTGTCTAATTTTATTTGATATCACCGTGACGTTTGGCCTGGTCCCTGAGACTACCCTCCTGTACAAGGGATATTACAAAAAAAACTAGCTTCAACCATTCAGAGAGATTCATTTCTATTTAGCTTCAATTCATTTCATGTCAGATCAGTCAAGTGAAGCTAGGTTTTCTGCAATTTCCACAAAAATTAACAAATCGTTTGTTGTTTACTTAGACCACAATAAATGTTTGAAGAACACCACGAAAGCCTTTTTTAGAAACCATGCTTAAAAACTCATTATTTTTAGAATAATTGAATAGTCTGTAAATTTTTACGATATAAATGACACATTTACACGTTAAAATTATAGTATTATATAAAATTTTGCTAATCTAAAAATACAATTTTCCTTACAAATTAATACCAATCATGAGTTTTATTTTTGGTTGCATGGAGTCAGACTATGCATAATTGAGTGGTATTTTAAGGTATCTCAGATAGTTTTTAAGGTTTCTTTACAAATTGTCAGATTATCACAATATATTGAAATCGGATAACAAAAATTTAAATAAAAATTCATACATACAAATATTGCCTTTTAAATCGATTATGCTATATAGGTTAAATAACAAATTTTCCGTTCGCGTAGATAAACAAAATAAACTCTTTTTCTAAAAAAAAAAAACACAACCTTTATAAACGTGTAAGTATTTTATGTACGGTAAACGCAGTCGATTAACTTTTTTTTGGCGAGTAAGTCTCGTACTAAAAAACAAAGGAACTTACATTGTGGAAGAATATGTAGAAGGCAGATTACCATAACCACGCCCTAGATTTCAACACTAGAAAAATTCTGATTTCATCTTGTATACTTTTCTTATTTTTAAAACTCAGTAGATACTATTTTTACATGTGTTCGCACCATTTTCTTAAATTTTTAAACTACTTTTATACATAAAGAAATCAATTTAATTTTTTAAATAATAAAAATGCTACTAGTTTTGGAATTATATTATACAGGCATTTTAAATTGGACTAGAGTTTTAAAGGAGGGAACTGTTTTTAAATGTATTTTTCTTATTTAGGCCATTGGTTATGAAACAAGTCATATCCCAAGTTAAAAACGGCTACACAAATCAAAATAACTAAGTCATGTGATGCTATCTGGTAACAAACTTGAAGCAGATAAAAGATAACATTCTCGTACACTAACAAGACAATAAGATATTTTTAGTTTGGTTTAAATATTGTTTTAGAGCTCTCAATGACTAGAATTTTTACTGAAAAACTGACTGGACGAGAAATTTTAATTAGTTGGTACAACATCTTTCTTCTGCCTCAAATCCTGAAATTTGGAACGTATAATTGTATACACACTCAGTTGCACAAATCATATTGTCTTTGAAAACCCTTTCAAACATACAAATAACATGATTAACCTAACTGAAAGATAAAACCCAACAACCTAAAATCTAATAAAAAAAGCATACAACTATAATAACATCAACACATAAAAGAACAAAAAATCATAAAATAACAACATCGTTACAGACAGACAGCAGGTTTATACTTAAAAAATATATTTTTCTTAGATAATTTCAAGAAATAAATGTTTGTTTGGGTCGCACATGCACCAAAAGTAAATGTTGTACACAATCAATACTTTTTTTGTATTTATTTCTTAACCTTACAGACTTACAATCTAAAACTTTGTAACTATGCAATTTTAAACCTAATGCCTATAATTAAGTAATTTTATACATATAATCTATGAAAATTAATCAACAGTTGTACACAGTTATCAGCCAATATACACATATATATTGCAATTTTTTTAATGTATCTATACACAGCATTTAAGCGTATGTGGTGGCATTGCATCGAAGCAACCTCACCACTGTGAGCAAGAATCGTCAAGCGAATTTTGGCACAATAAAAACATATTTGATACTGTCAGAAAAATTGTCCATTATTTTTCGCCTAATTTTTTTTTCAATACTTATGCTAACTTTTTGTATTCAAATGTATTCACTTTATAATACTATGGTAATTTTGGTGATTGTATTAATTATGACTTTTAGTGTTTGTTCCAAAAAGGCATCTTTTGAAACCAATAAGGAAGTTTTCCCTTAAATATTCATTTGTATCGAGGCAGTTAGAACTGATTTTCAAAAGAAGTACGGTCACTTTTTAAATTTATGTATGTCTCATAACATTGATTCTATTAATTCTCAAAATTGCATACAGAAGGGGTGTTTTACTTATCTCTCAATTGTCATTAATTTTCAAAAAATTGTTCGTAAAGAAAAAGCAGCTACTGATTGGAAATCTATTTTGAAGCACTGCTCACTAATAAATTGAAAAGAAGTTTTAGCTAATAACATAACACAAATTATCAAATAGTTTACGTTTTTTTCAGTTTTTGATGTACTGTAATATGAAAACTATAATGAAACCAGACATTACCCAAATTTAACGAGTTATTTCAAATGTGTTACAAAAATGTTGTGTTATGTGAAGGTTCAATCTACAGTATGAATAGTAATGCAAAATAGACGACATTCTAATATTGTTTCTATCTATGGAACCTTACAAATGTTTGCAACAATTATCAAGAAAAATCTCTCTCACCCAAATGTATCAAATCTCAAAAACTAGCAAATAATTGAGTTTCTTAAGTACTAAAAAAGTATTGTGTTTCTGTAACAATTACATTAAAAGAATAATTTTTCTTATTTTCGAAATATTACCTTTTCAAAGTTTCATATTTAAAAATAATTTTTCTTAGGATTTAAATTTGGAAAAGAAATATAAAGAAGCACCTTTTTCACCTGGACCAATGTGTTCTCTTACTTAATCTGTGTTAGAAGTCTTAAAGATACTACTTATAATTGTTAATAATACCCTCAGAAAGTATTAGTAGAAAAATGTTTGTTTTTCTCGAACTTTTCTGAGTGATAAAATTAATCACCTGGTAGCCCTACAGTCTTACTGCTTTGCCCCGCATGGAGGCATGCCCTTTACCTAACCTATAATATCGTAAAACACACGGAGATTTGCATTTAATAAAAGAGAGCACGCTGTCATTTCAAATCGTAAAGATAAGGCATTTGTATTTTTGATTTTTTTGAGATGTTCCAAAATATTTAGAATGTTTAGTGGATATGATTTCGTTTAATGTATAAAATTTCACGTAAAATGGAAGAATGTACAAATGAGATGAACACACGAATTTTAAAGCGATGTTTTCAATTTTATTCTGGACTGTTTTCTTTGGCAAATTTTTATGAGTTGTAGACGTACAAATGCTATCTGTACTATTTTTATGAATAATCTTTATCCATGAATTAGAAAAAATTTCAAGAGGTGTATATATATATATATATATATATATATACAGATTTGTGCTTGCTCTTGAAGCACCATACTTAAAAATTATTCAAAAAGAAACTATATACCTGATAAAAGTTTGGAATGTATTATTTTAATCATGAAAGTTCAAGAGAGGGATGATCATTACCTACGATGGTTAGTACACCCTAAAATTACTAACCTAAAAAACAACGATAATCTAAACCTGAGATAGAGGGCCTTTAACGCTCTCATAAAATCCCAACTCCTAAAATAATATCTACCATTTCACACCCCTATCATTACGTTAGTTAGCGTGAAAACACAGCATTTTTTTTATGTTACATTTAAACCTACACTTATTAAACTCTGAATATATAAGACATACATTATCTTTTTACAGTTGGCAGTACCAGCTAGCTGTTATCTCTCTCTAGAGATTGTCAAACTTAAAGGAAGATCGTTCAGCATAATGCAACAGGCAACCAACATACCTGTTGAGCATTAAACCTTCAGATCGTTTCGACAATTCAAAAAACACCTTATATTAAAACTTCAAACTTCATTTTGAGGATTATAGTACAAACCGGAGCTATATTGTTTTTTTTTTAGAAACCCTGTCTACAAATCAGGCCCATTGTTAATAATAAATTGCACATTTAGGAGGCACTTGTCAATATTACAAATTGTGCTTTACAAAGTTGGGGTAAAAAGGTACAAATTGGAGAGTAGGGAAAAATTTTACCCTAGAAAATGAAATACCTCTGATAAGATATTTTTATTTCTAGAGTCAATAACAAACAATTTTGACAAAGGAAAGGTAACTCAAGACATTTAAAAATGTACCTTTTCAAGATCATTTATAACAAAATTATAAATTATATCAGTCTTATTATTACATGTAATATTTTACGTTAGACTTAAAACAATTACCTATTAAAATGAATATAATGAAAAATATAATGGGAGTATTTTATAAATATGGCATTTTAAATTTCAAAAAATCAAGCTCTCAATTCTATAAATTTTTTATGAATACTAATTGCAATAGGTATGTGAAATTCAATGCAATATGTAAAATTTGGTGAACGATTTAATTTCTGAAAATGTTATTCAGAAGCATGAGCTGTATGTTTTTGTAAATGAGTATTAAAATTGTAGTATGCATGTAGTGCGATCCTCAAAACAATGCCTTAAATTCATGGTTATTGTGACTAGAACATGGAAAATTGTTTGACGTGAACTTTCATAAAAACCATTGCCTTGATAGGGCTTATACAGCTACTAAAGATGAGATAATGACAATATCACGAACAAATCATCACATTGAAGGAATATCTTTTCTTCGTAGTAAATAATTGATTTTTACCAACTACCTTGTCAAAATTGTAATATTTTATAGTTTGGAAATCATAGTATAGAGATGATAGGAGAAATGGGAGAACTTTAATAGAAAAATGTGGAATTAAATAAAAAACTTAATTCTAAGTATCACAACCTTAGATGGAAGAATTTGG
This sequence comes from Phaenonotum sp. SLE1380, assembly GCA_033557805.1. Classification (NCBI taxonomy): domain Eukaryota; kingdom Metazoa; phylum Arthropoda; class Insecta; order Coleoptera; family Hydrophilidae; genus Phaenonotum; species Phaenonotum sp. SLE1380. Next base: position 7,933 of record JAUIMX010000045.1, read on the forward strand.
TGAAAATTCATAAAGTTGATTTATAAAGTAATTTTCTTAATATGACACTTAACGTCTTTGGTATGCAGTGAGTGCTACAAAAAGAAAATACTATAAGAAGTAGAAGAAATGGCAAGATATCATGCAGTTGTAACAAAAAGCAGTTGACTGATTAGAATTCGATTATTTGCAATATTACTGAAATCATATAAATATCAACTGCATGAAATGAACATTTTGTTTTTCAAATAAAAAATAACTAGAAAATCGAAAGCGTATTCAATTAAATTAATACTTATGTGAAAAGGAAATATTGCACGTTGTGTCTTCAACATTCACAACAAAGCTTAATACTACAATTATTGACTAAAATGCTGCCTTATAATTAAGTATCTGTTGTAAGTTTTAACACCTATACTAAATACCCACAAACCATTTAAGACTTAGAATCAGACATTTAAATATATATTTTTTTATATGTGATTGTGTACAACATTTCCTTAAAATTAGTACAACCCAACAACCAACTTGTTTCAAAATTAAACGCTATATAACGTTCCTTCTTATTCGAGTATTAAATTCTGAAACTGTAATTTCAAGCAAATGTTTCGATGTATTCTGAGATATTGACTTGAAATAACAAAGATCAAAATTGAATATCTCGATTATATTTTACATCGGAACGTATATAAAATAAAGTTTCTTTCAAACAGCTACAGTTTTTATACTATTTCGATTTATTAATTTTAAAGCTAGTCGAATAGACATTACATTACGGGCAACTTGGACCAGTCATGGGTCACGATTCTGAAAATATTGTTGACATCAACAATTTTTCGTAAGAGGCACATATTTTGGTATTATCAAAAATGGTGAACAGCATCTAAAACCCTAATATGATGATATCATAAGCAAAAGCTTGAGACAAATTTGCTGGAATTATCTGAGATTATATACAGATTCTCTCTTAAGTCTTTTTAAAATGGGAATATGACAACTGGTGAGCCAATCAGCATAAATAAACCTTACTGAACTGAATCAGTAACGACGCATGTGAATCAGTATTGAAGACAAAAGAATAATACCAATATTTCAAGATAGAATCAAATCCCATTGTTTCTCAAGTAACAAATTCCTAAGTCTGAATGAAATTTAAAACTTATAGCGTTATTGCTTGAAGTAAACACTTCCCATTAATTTTTTTTTTAATATTAAAATGTTATAAATTGAGGCACATACAGTGAAAGACTAATTATCCTAGTTGCAATTTACTAAAACTGAATTATTGAAGTGAGAAATCAGGTCGTAGGTAGTTCAATACAGCATTGGTTAATATCAATAATATTACTTAATGGTTACCGAAATAAACTGTTTGTGCAAAGAAATATTCACTCAAGAATGAGTAAAACCTTTAGATTCAACCATTAATTAATCATCGATTATTAATCAATGATTCAACTTTACAATGAATTTGCCACTTGAGAAAAAAACTGAATAATATGGTGAGTGAAATTTTCAACAGAATCAGGCTGTTATAAGTATTCAAAAGGTGGACTTTTTTCTGGAACAACCATTTTTTTATCCAATTTTTATTTTGTGTTGTATAATTAAACATTGCTCCCAGTGATGCTTTCATTTGATTGTAAACAGGAGTTGTGATTGTAATGCATATTTTTCATTAATGTATAGCACAGATGATGGGAATTTTAACTGAATCGAAGTGTATAAAAAAATATGCATGTTCTTATAATGGAAGAGTCAAAATAAACGATGTTGTATACAATGAGAATCTACATGCAAAGCCTTAAAAAAGTATGTTTCTACACAACATTTTTACCCATATAGAATCATATATTTTTCAATTTTTTCATCAAAAATTATACCCTAACACCATTATTACGATTACAACAGTAGTGTTTGTTTTAGCAGTCCTATATATTTATACAATAATTGTCTTCAAAAAGGCTCACTTAGATGAATAAACCAAAAAATAATAACTAATAATCTCGACATCACTGAACTTATCACTTATGCGATTATTTCATATGATATGGCTTAAAAACGCAAAACCTCCCAGTCAATTTCCTTTCTTGACATACTATACTTTGGCATATGTAAAGTCTTAAATATAATATAGTTTAAACAGCCACCACATTTTTTTTTTTTCTACATATTGCCAATGCTTTTTAATTCTATTTTTTTATCGGACACTATGAAGTCGGCAAATCCTTCCAGAAAATTTCCCATCTTTGTTTAACAGTTCTAATTTCACCATACATTCTTGAATATTAACTAGAAGGGAAAAATTCTGTGGAAAGATTTGCATGTGCTTGAAGTCCATAGACAATAAATATTATTTAAGCTCAAATAACACACTTATAACTACCGAACACCAATTTTTAAGTTATCCTAAGACTAAGGCAGATATGCCATTCTAAATACCTTTATATAATGTTCATATAATATATTCTTTATTAGTTAATATTATATATAAGATATATAGTTTTTTTTTACGTGGCGATGATTATAATAATATACTTGATGAAACACAAGTGGCACTTGGATCACAAATACTGTAAAAACCTAAATCAAATACTATTCACTTTCAACGATCAAACATGGTTTTCATTTTCCCTAATATGTATAGGATATTTTTTATAATCCGATGTGCATTAAAACGAATTATCGTAATTAAATTAACATATATGATATAAACTTCATACATTTACCGATCAAAGAAGTGTATAACAATTTTTATTTGGCCATTGTTTATTTCTATTTAGACAGGTTTGACAATGCATTAAAATGAAATTAAAAGTTATGCCAAAATTGTTAGAAGTTCACTGATAAAATATATTGTTAATTTAATAACGTAAGCGTTCGAACACACTTTCATCAAAATTGGCGTTTTAGAGTTATGTTCTTATTTTAGTGTCAAAAGTATAAACACCAAACAAAATTAGCAAATGAAGCACTGGTTGTGTTAACACTGATTAATTCTGTTTCTTGGCTAATAAGTTTTCCTCACAATTCACACTTAGTCGGTAGGCCCTCTTTGCTACATTTGACAATTCTGTAAAGTGCTTCTCTTGTCAATGATGCCTTAAGCCCATAGGCCACAAAAAGTGAACTTTATTGTGCAAAATTCTAACCTATTCTATTACTTCATATATTTAGTTTTATATATGAATATATATTTAGTTTATCTTAAAGCTGGACTTAGTCTATTTTTTTTTTGGATTTTTTTCTTTTAAATAAACAAATCCTACTCTACTATTTCCGAAGGTACGTAATATCAGACACAGAATGTTAATATTAAAACTATCCAGGTTTACAATGCCTGGTGACCGATTTTATTTCCTGTACAGTACTCCCTCTTGATACTGCTGGTAAACATCAATTGGTTTTTTTTTTTTTTAGTGGACAAGACATATAAAAATGAGCAAATACTTTTTGTATGAACGCATATTTATACATCATTCGATTTATTATAAATGATTAAATTTAATAGTACTATTCTCTGGCTATACAAGACCTTTCATATAAATATATGCATTTAAAGTGAATACTCACCGGAATCAGAGATTTTCATTGCCAGAATTCAATGTGGTAATTTTTATAGGTGTTATAATGAAGCAAAAAAAATTAATAATTGAGAAAGTAATAAAAAACATATTATCTTTCATGTGTATTTAAGTATCACAAAATACATAAAATAACAACAGCTAATCTTGGATAACCAAAAAAACAGTCCTTTAAATGTTAATATTCATGATTCTTTTAGTTCTTAAGCTATATTATTTTTTTGAAAAATATAAGAATAAAATGTTCAAATCAATAACAAAAACGATTCTCTATGTTTTTTGGTACAGCATTATACTATAAGAATTTCATTAGTCTATCAACATTTTTAATTTATCTCGACGCATTAAAACTTGTACCAGTATGTCTCGGCTTTACGTTGACGAGTATGGCATCTTTTAAGTGCAGGTCCATTTTTGTTTCATTCAGTTTTTCAACTTATTAATGCGCCACTATCTTCAGTATTTTTAATATTTATCACTTCAAACAAAATTCGTTTGTGGCTAAATTCTCTTAATAAATATTCAACATGCCTATTCAATAATTTATATACATACTAATGACAGTCGACTGATATATTTGTTGTAATTTGGTACAATATCATTGAATGGGCGATATAGGGAATGACGATTAATGACCTCGGCGTTCCTCGGGAACTAAAAGACATCGTAGATGTTGAAATTTTGTCAATACCGGCGCAACATTCAGAGTTTGGTTGTCGATTTGATATATTAAGCATTTTACACAACATGAACAAAATAAAATCCCTACTACCATTTTCTTAAAATACTAAGTAATAATATCATAATACCTACAGTTCTAATACATTAATGCTATATTGGCAAAGATTACTAGATTTTTTTTAGAAAACTCTAGTGGAACATTTTGGTAGGCGGTGTGCAAGAGTTGCTAAACAGCATCTCGTTAAAGCAGTGTAACTGGTAATTCTCTTGCACTAACCGTCGGTTTATTTTGCACCATTATACATTTAGTTTGACTGACTGTTGGAACTGTTCAATCATAAATGGTTGCGTTGTAAAATATTAAGATGACTAAAAAATTTTCACATTTGATACAAATTCCTATGTTAATTGTAATATTAATTATTGTTCCTTTATGTACGATATGATTTTTCTATCAATTCATGTTGATGATGGTAAATTTGAGAATCATGTAAGATTGAACAGTACAAACACACAGTCTGTAAAGCTAACAAGCTTCCTTTATTAATAAATGAGAGCATCTTAAAACAAAATTTTTTTGGATTTTTTAAATATTTTTAAAAATTAAAAAGCCACTTTTAGAGTCACAGCACGAGTTGTGTACAATAAAATACATATGTTTATTAGTCCAATGCTCAAATCGTATGTTACTAATTTAAAAGGTTGGCATCGTTGGTCAATCCCTATTCATATTCAACAGCAAGGTCAAATATGCATTGCAGAAATTTCAACGGCCTAGTCTCTAGATGAAGGAAATTTGATTGAAAGTATAATAATTTTTTAATTGTCTCAACGGTGTTATCGCTTTTCGAAACTTGATTATAAATTTATTGATTATTATACTTTCAACAAGTGCAAATACAAGGAATAATCACATGCCAAATAGATACACTTTTAAAATTTAAAAGTAAATGCTAATGTCATTAATTTAAATTCAAAGATCTTCAATTTTCAGTCTTAGGAATAGAGTTGAATGGGTAACCTTGACAATGCAGACACTAAAGATATAAATTGCAATGACTAAATCAATTATGTACACACATACAAACCAAAATAAAACATACACACTACAAAATTACTCACGACTAGATTAGTACTTAATAACACAAGTTTATATTGTAGAATTATAAAGGATCACTTTTGTTCATTTTTACTTTTGATTTCTAAATGGCAACTAATAATAATATCAAAGTAACAACAGTTTTAACCAAAGCGGATCACAATTCAAGTGAATGTTCATTAACTTAATAATGCCATTAAAGTGTAGCTGCCCAACTTACACTAATAATAATAAAAATTAATTTGTGTCTGATTGTTTTGCGGCATGTGATTGTTCCTAGTTATCTTTGCACTAATAGACTGCATGCCTCACTTGGCGTACTATCACATTCACACTCACACTTTTTCTATATAATCTTTTTTTTTGAACACCATTTTAACACAATGTGATTTCACATGTTTAAACAAAGAACCTAGTTTTATATGCAAATTTGTTATTTATGGAGTCTGGTAACAAATTTTTGATTAAAATGATACAAATATTGCAAATATTTGATTTCTCCCAATTGATAAAATATTGCATAAGTCTTTTATTGCACATCACAATATTTTTTGCAGTTTGGAAGTTTTATTTGAAATAAAACAAAAACAATTCAATAATTTCAACTTAGAATTCCACTACATCTATTTTATAACTTCAAATAGTAAATATATGGTAGAAAAATTTGCATATAAATAGATTCTAAAGTTGAACAAAATCACAGTTATATAAATGGACTATAATGTACCATAAACATACTTATTAATCTATGGCTAAAACATACACAAGTACACGAGAATACAGGTTATTACAGTAGGTATATTTAATAAAATTTATATTCATATATTTATATATATTTTTTAGCTTAAACTTAGAAACGATATATTAGCTATTTTATTAAATGTTGTGTTTATTACTAAATTTATTTAAGAATACTTTAGCGTGCAGTCTAGTTTGATTGTGTGGTGTTATTTTAGCGTCCACAACCCCTCTTCACGATTAAAAATTGGGGACAAAGAGGCTCGCTTTCCAATATAACAAATATATATATATATTTAATAAATGATTACTTTTTTGTATGTGTATTTTGATATATATGTATTAGGAAGTGAGGAGAGATCACAGGTATAGTGGGTTAACGAATAGATTTTCAAACCCCCCTGGTTGAGCAGTGTTACTGCAATACGCGAGATGTACTACCGGAATATTTCCGATCGAGCACTGTATACCTTATACCTCACAAGAATTTCCTACAAAGTTACTTGATTCAACACAGCTCGACCACTGATTGCACCACAAGACACACGCGTATCTCAAAAATATATGTAAAATTCACTAACGTCGAGAATAAGTAAAATATATATACAACAGCAAAAATGTACAAAATGTATGTTTACGTCTTTTTTGTACTAATCTATTTATCAACAAACAGTGCTGCAACTACCCAAATTTACAGTAATTTTTACATTTAATATCACGATTTTTATGGAGGGAAGGTTGCGGTGCTAAAAATTTGCGTACTCCCTGGGGGGGAAGTAGAAAATCATTGTACCACACTGGGGAAAACAAAACACATACAAAAACAAAGGTACACTTGATTAACATAAACAAAACAATATTACTATACATTTAGTTCAATTACCATAGGAAAACGTTCAACCATGTAAATGTGCACTCCCAAGTATTTTATAAATATAAAATACGATTACACTTTAATCAACTACTTTCATTCTTGAAGGTATGTGAAACAATGTTTTATATAAATTTTTTGCGCGGATATTTCGAGACAGTTCTTTCAAAACTCAAATAATATTAAATGCAGAAGTTTTTGCTATTAAAAGTGGAATGTAAATTACTGAAAGCAGTTGATTTTAATTTGAAATGTAAATGTTCATTGGTATCATCGATATTTGTCTTTACATGTTCAATCCGCAAAGTTGTAAACTAAATGAGTTTGGTCACATTCAATAAATGTATTTTATACAATGTACAAAGACTAGCCTGGGTTACGTTAAAACGCAACATCTCTATGGGTGCGTAATAGACTTGAGCTTAGATTCCGTATCTTTAAACAAGTAATCGTCGTAATTTTGGAATTATATAATAAAAAGCTTAAGTTTACATAATCATAACACACTAATATGATAGTGTTTTGTATAACACAGTTTTTTCATTTAAACACTAAGAGTAAGTAATACTTATATAATATATATCTAAACAAATTCTGGCTAACAAGTCCAGGCAAAACAGCAAAAATCAATGTATGCACACATAAACAGGTACTAATAATAAAAAGGAAATAAAGAACGTAAAGAATTCGAACGATTGACAATAACGAGAAGAAAACTCAAAATAATTTTTGTTGCTTCGAAAGTTCCACAAGGTTTTGCTTGACTTTGTTACCCTTCATCATTTTGTTAAGAAACCTTATATCTAAACAGAATTTACATTCTAAAACAACAATTTTTAAATCACCGTAAAATTAAAATATTAACAATAAAAATGATCATTAAATAATAATAATAAATATCTATAGACACTTTTTATATAGATAAAAACTTTAATAAAAGTACTTATATTTAAAAAATTTGGGAAAATATAGTAGTCAACACTCTAACAAAGTGTCATATAATTGGCTTAATATTCGACTTATTACATTGACTCACCCCCCAGTAAATCACCTGGCAGGTACGAGTTAAGGCTAGATGGGGTGGCTCTAGCCTGTTCAGCAGAATCTAGGGCAGACGAGCCCCATAAGCTGGCAGATGTGGCCGGCCATCCAGTGCTCCAGGTGTCGCCACTGGTGCCTGGTTGTTTGCCACCAGATCCTCTCCAATTTCCAGAGGATCCACCTTGTTGATTGGCAAGTTGTTGTAGAATATTGCTTGCATCCCAATCAGTGGGATTTTCAGCAAGAATCGTAGTGTTGCCCAATACACAGTTGTTCAATGCTGTTTGGGCCTGAAAATCATTATTTAAATTAATATAAGAATTACGACGACATATGTCTGAAAAAAGTGTAAGTGACTATTACCTTTGTAGCTTCTTCACGTGTGGAATATTTAGCAAGTGCAAAGCCTTGATGTAAATACAAATGAAAACTTTGCAGAGGTCCATGCTGCATGCATAAAGTGCGAAGAGTTGAACCATCAATCTGTAAATAATGAATACAAATAATTTTGAAAACAAGTGTACACAAAAAAAACATACTTGTGCAGTGAGATTTCTAAGTAACAACCATGGTGATGCGTTCCAATTACGTTGTTGGCCCCAAGACCCTGCACCTAAGTTGCTGCTACCCCATCCATTCACAGCACTGGTCCCTTTGGTGGGTAAACCTGGTGGTGGTCCTCTAGATTTTGGAGCTCCCCATAATTCAGATGTAACTGTTGTAGATGGATTAAGATCCCCTAGTGCTCCTTTAGTGTTTGGTAGTTTACTTTGTGGACTAGAGCAAATGAATATCAAATAACGAAAATAATTTGGCACAAAGTGCCTAAAGTGAAAACATTTTCAACAAATTGTTTTAATTGAATATTGATAGATTATTTCAATCTAATGAATTTTTCTAAAAAGGTAAAAAATGCACATTTAATCAATTATGAAAAAAAAACAAATAATGCAAGAGAAGTGTATCTACAATTAATTACTTGAAATTGTGTTAAGCTTATTCAATTATGATTGGTAAGTTTGAGTGTTTTTGAAACATAAAAACCTAATCTCACATCTCATAAACAAAAATTATTTTGAAAATAGATGATTTAGTTTTTCGAGCCCTATTTTGATTACTTTCAGTTGAAATAATTTAGTATTTATGAAATGAAGAATATTTTTGTTCCCGCATCATTTACATATTTTCAATAGAAATATATTTTGGTGAAGAAATTATTACATAAGAAGGCTTCAAACATACCTAGTAAATACAGATGATGTGGACGACGGTGGATTGAAACTCCATGTTGATGAACTCAAGCTCAATGGTTGAATTGCATCATTAGGAGGTGGGCTTTTACTAGGATTTGTGTTGAATAATTCTGTGTCTTTGATGGTAGCTACTGATAATGGAGAGCGAACAACAGATCCAGGTGTCATTGTTGGATCATCTTCAGTAGATTTCATCTGTGTGCCCTGAAAAATATATACAAATGAATATCTGGTCTTCAGAAAAAAAATTGCAGAATATTTTGTTCAATTTATGTCCCATTAATTACTTTTAACGATTTGGTGTATTTTCAATGTTCTCATGGGAATTCGACTAAAAAAAAATATTAAAATGTCTCGATTAGTGGGGTTTCAAAAATGTTTCGAGTAATTAAGGTTTTTTTTAGATTGAAAGTAGAATCATTGAATAATTTTTAATCAATGGTAGAACTGAAGTAAAGATTAGCACAACATGAGGTTATCAAAAATTCTAATGGGAATAGTAAGTTCAGGTTATTTGAGAATATTCTCATTTTCATAGTAATAATAATAATAATAATAATATATATTTATGTAATATTACAATAAAACATGTATTACATTTCGTCAAACAAACACTTACAGTTCAAAATCTCTAATTCTCCGCACATTCCTCAAATTTGAGATGGAAATATTCACTGGTATGATAAAGTGGGTTTTCCAAGAGCAGGTTCTTCACTCGCTTTTTAAATTGGCTATTTAGCAAAGTTCTCCAATTTTGTGGAGTGAAATTAAAGAATTTCACTCCCATATATGTGGCAGTATCGGTATATCGACGGTTACATGTCGAAATTTGCCCTGAAGTTATGCAACTTACCGGTTCACGATCAGGTTTGGTTATGTGTATATCTAAGTGCATAATAAATTGCATAACTTTAAGGCCGTGTGACACTTTCATAAATTTAGGATCAAATTTATGACCAAATTCAGGATCAAATTTACTATCAAATTTAGTACCGTGTCAAACAGAAAAATGCCGTCCTAAATTTGAACCTAAATTTGCCACCAAATCATTAGAATCTGTTCTAATTTCTATCCTAAATGAATAATTTACAATAAGAGTACAATAATAATAAAATTGCACATGAAATTACCAAATTAGTTCCTAATGTCGTTGTCGCGCACTTTAGGATAGAAATTAGAACAGATTTTAATGAT